>JAGPOW010002173.1:3533925-3582659 GCA_030014935.1 Caiman crocodilus | reverse complement strand
AAAAAAAAAAAGAGGAAGCTGGTGCTGTGTTGAGACCATGTTGAGACCAGCAGCAATCATGCTGACCGGTGTTGCTTGATTTTACTCCCCGTCTCCTGGCCCTTGCCTTGTCCCATACTTCTGGTATAAGCTCTCTGGTTCAGGAACTTGCTTTTTGTTCCATGTCTGAAGAATCCGTAGCTCAGTGGACTCGTAGTTCCTGACGAAGGCTGCTAGGCTGTAGGACAATAAAGGTAATTACATTTGCAAGGGGCAAATATTTTACCCGTGAATATTAGGGCTATGCAAAGCTTTGGGTACTGATTTGATTCAGAGGAGGTTTGACTCGAAACAATGGCCGAGTCTCTGAATCCAAACCAAATCAGGGGACCAATTAAAAAGTCCAAATCAATTTGAAGCTCTCTGAATCAATTTGGGAAAGATTTGGAGAGCTTTGGCGATCTAGGCAGCCCCCACTGGCTGCAGCAGGAAGCTGGACCTGGACTCTGAGCTGGTAAGTGGGGGGTAGGGGAGAGGGAGGCTGGAAGAGGGGGGAAAGGGACCATGGGGCGACCCCCGCCAGCCGCAGCCCCTGCCTACTTCCTCCCCGCCCTAGCTCCTGGTGCTTTAAAAAAAAGCCCCACTCACCAAGTGCTGCCTGCCCCCACAACTGCCCTACATTGCATGGGCGACTCTGCCTTGAGCCCCCTCACCCCCACCTGCTCTCCCAGCCCCCCCATGGCTGCCCTGCCCTTTAAAACAAGCAAAACCACATGCCCCCCCAGACTCACTGGCTCTTGCAGCAGCCTCAGGGCTTTGGGGGGCTCAAGACGGAGGCACTGGGGCAGTGGGGATCGCCCTTGCGGGGCAGGAACTGGTGACTGGGGGCTCTTTTTGTTTGGGTTTTATTTAAAGGACTGGAGTTGGGGCGGGTGGGGCAGCCAGGAGAGGGGCTCAGAGAGTGGGGGACAGCTGAGGGAATCATGACAGACCTCCCCCCCAGGCAGCGTGGGGCAGTGGGGTTGCCCCGTGCCGGGCAGCACCCGGTGAGTGCAGGCTTCTTTTTTCAACATGCCGGGAGGTAGGGCAGGCAGGGCAGCCATTGATAGCAGGCGGGGGATGGGGCCCGTGTGATTCGGAGATTTGGCTGATTCGGCAAGAGCTGAATCTCTAAATTAGATTCGGCTGAATTGAATCAGGACACGGATTCGAATCACCGAATTGAATCATTGTCCCCTAAATCAGCCGAATCCAAATCTAAAGTGACTACTAGTTGCTTCGTACAGGCCTAATGGATATAACTATTAGCCACAGTTTAGCCAGTCTCACTCAGGCATCCTTAAGCAACTTTTCACACCAGGTGGATACCTAAGATTACTCATGAAACAGGGCCCTCATCTTGATTTCCCTCAACTTAAACAGATGAAGGTTGCACTGTGGATCTCAGCCCAGGGGCCGTATTTTGCAGATGTCAGGTTCGCGTTGGTTGTATTCCAGTTCAGGAAATCTATTAATATCAAGTTGGCGGAGATCTCTTGTCCTCTCCCTTTCTCCCTCCCAGGTGTGGGCAATCTCCAGTTCTCTCCCTCAGTCACACTTTTGAAGTATTTATCTATTTTCAGATCTTTCTCACGGCAGGTGATGATCAACGCAATTTATTAATGTTATTTGGAAGAATTTTTTCCATTGTGAAAAGACACGTTGAAGCAGGAAATCTCTTGTTTCTGATGCATCCCAAACCAAAACAAATTGACAGAAAAAAGACCACTTTTCAATCGTTAGACATTAACACAGACCTTTATCTATCAGCCATATAACTTGCAGAGCGGTCTGGACTGGATTGGGTCCATGGAATGACCGCTGGCCAGGAAATAGTATCTCTTTCAAACTCATTTTTGAAACTTGCAGATAAATTGCTAGTCGCCTGTCAGCCTGTTCTTTTTCTCATTCGCATCCCAGACAGCACTCGAGCGTATGAAAATGTCAAACAATTCCATGAATGGTGCGTGGCTGATTCAATTCCGAAATTGAAATGCACTTTTTTAAAAATCTTTTTTGGTTGACAGACAAAGCGGTGTTGTCCTGCCCAAGGAAACACCAGTTCGATTCACACTATGCATTGACCTTCTTCCCTACAGAGCAGCGCGTCTCCTATTACACATCCCTGGACGTCTCTCAGGACCCCCCCATGACTGCGACAGTGCATTATCTTGGAGAACCGCTGAGAGGCCGCAACCCCATTATGTCTGGAACAGGGTGATGATGGTGCTGACAGTTCACTAAGCTCCTTTCCACTCCTGCCAAGAGCAGGGAGTATTCTCTGAGAAAATAATATGTTGCTTTTAAAAAGGTCACAGCCTAGCTAGAACTTCCCCTTATGGCCATAATCACCCTGTTGCTGCATTTATACCCCATCAGACTAGGCCCAAGTTACGCTTGCTTTGGGCTGTATTTTTCTGTGAACTTCCTGGAACACTTCCCGGTCCCATTCTCTCTGTTGCTTATTTATGCAAACTGAACCTCAAGGCATAATAGCCTGAGGCCTCAGGACTAGCGCTGACCCTCCCAAACTTCCCAGGGGCTTCAGCACATGCTTCCCAAAGTCCCTACCTTGTAGGGTTAGCTGTTTTCATTTGCATCTGTCAGGTTGAGGCACGAGCTTTGGACAGGCTCCCAAGTTCATCCTTCCTTGCTTTAGCTAACAACAGCAACACAAATACAGATCTAGGGGAAAAAATATATACCAACTTGAAGTTGCCTGGCTCACCACTCCAAAGCATAATTTGGGGCAAAGTCAGAACTATTTGGGGAACCCAGGTTCCTCATTGTGCAACTCGTGATTTCTCCTCTGTCATTGCTGTAGGCAGCCTTTTGCTCCTGCTCCTTCTCTTCTCTCCTGTCCCTTTTTCTCTTAAAGCATCAAATGGCTAACAGAAGATCCCCTCCTGCCTTCTGTGATATGAACCCTGATCAGGTGAGCACATTTTTATTTCTTGGCTCAACTGGTCCATTTGGAAGAGCATTGTCCCCTGGGTGTGGCATAACCAGCTGATCTACTTGTACCCCAGAAAGTCTTGATAGTCCAGTCGCCCAACCCAGACATGACATATGCAAAACACTGGCTCTTGATCACCTGTTTCCCATGGAGAGCAAGTATCCACGGGAAGAAATTAAGCCCTGGAGGTCAAGCAGTAAAGCAGTGCAAGATTAAATAGGTAAACTGGGGCAACACATAGTATTTCATGAAAATAATGAAGAATTCACTCACATTCTCAAAAGTATCTGCAGATCTGGTGAGTATCTTCAGAAAAGGACAATAAACTGGATATGAGCCAGTAGCGTGCCTTTGCTGCCAAGAAGACTAACGGCATCCTGGGCTGCAATGTTAGGAGCAGTAGGTTACGGGAAGTGGTTCTTCCCCTCTATTCTGCATTGGGGAGGCCACATCTGGAGTCCTGTGTCCAGTCTTGGGCCCCTAGAAAGGATGTGGACAAGTTGGAGAGAGTCCAGCAGAAGGCAATAGAAATGGTTGTGGGCTGGGGGACAGGACTTGGGAGGAGAGGCTGAGGGAAATGAGTTTATTTAGTCTGCAGAAGAGAAGAGTGAGATGGGATTTAGTATCATTCTGCGACCACATGCAGCGAGGTTGCAAAAGGGATGGAGCTGGGCTGTTCTCAGCGGTGGCAAATGACAGAACAAGGAGCAATGGGCTCAAGTTGCAGCAAGGGAAGCTTAGGTTAAATATTAGGAAGAATTTTCTCACCTGGAGGGTAGTAAAACACTGGAACAGGTGACCCAGAGAGGTGGTGTAATCTCCATCCTTGGAGTTTTTTTAAGACCTGGCTAGACAAAGCCCTGGCTGGGATGATGTAGTTGGGGATGACCATGCTTTGAGCAGAAGGTTGGACTAGATTTGGTCTTTTCTAGCCCAAATTTTCTACAATTCTATCCGCCTCCTCCACCCAACCCCTCTGCATCTGAACAAAGGGGCTTGTTTCTTTTCAGATGGCGTTTCAGCCACAGGTTTAGAGAAGTCCTGACTTTGGCATGACGTATCACTGGGATTCTCAGGAAAAACCATTTTGGCTGGAGATTTATGCACAGATTTGAGCAAGGCCTTCCATGACAATGGGATTCTCTTAGTTAATTCTTTTGTGTAGGCCAAAAGGCAGAACATGTCATGGATGGATCACAAAGACAGAGCTTTCAAAGGAGAAAAAGAAATGTGTAAACCTTGCAGAAATGCTCTACAAGCACGAGCAAGCAGGGCTTTGAAAAAAAAATGTCTGCAATGCAAGCCGAAAACTTGTATTGGGGGCTGTTAAGACTCATTAAAGCTTCAAAAAGTCTTTTCAATTAATCTTGCCCTAGTTCTGAGTGAACCTGGGTCAATGGGTGATTTTCCACTGAAAGTATAAATGTGTTTCACAGTAACGTGTCACTACAGCTGGGCCACAAGGCTACATATTTTCCTTAGCATTTGAACAAAATGAAATATTTTTCATGCTGTTTGAAATATTTTAAGGAATTGTAACTTTCCTCCTCCCCCCCTTTTTTGTCCTTTGTCCCCCTTCTTTTTTAACAACCCAAAAGGAGGAAATCTGAAGGAACATGGAAAATAATAAATAATAGAAGTCAATGGAAAATATCTCTGTCAAACCTCCCCCCCACACACACTTTTTTTTTCTCCAAACAGCTGAGCTCATCTGTTCTGCACAAAGCAAAGCAAAACTCAAAGCTCTCATGAAATCTCACCTTGAAATTTTGGCACCCTTCCAAAGGAAAACTCATGGAGTTGAAAGTTATGTGACTTGAAATGCACTCGATGGTACAACACACTTCACATTTGTCCAGCTCCGCTGGTATGTTTGCACATAGCTTAATACAATGCAATGCTTTTCCCCGTTGCATCAGACACACGCAGTGACCCAGAGTGCTTGACAGTAAAAGTCAAGCACCAGCTCAAGAGAAAAAGTGAGTCAGTGGTTCAGGGAAAGAAAGAAATGCAGCAGAGAGACCCTGAACTGCTGAACGTGGAAGAGGTGAGAAGAGCAATACAGAACGGCACACAGAGGTGGGGAGGAAGTCAGAGATAGGTCTGGAGGCTGAGAGGAATATGACCCTGTTTCCTGGGACATACGACAACTGAAGTGACTCCAGTTCTCGCTGGATATGCACAGCTTCATTTATGCTCCTGATAGGACAAGCTGGTATCTGTAACCCCATTAACAAATCACGTTCAGTGAACACAGGCTATGAATTCCCAAGAAACCGCAAGCAGACAAGATTGATAATGTTTGGCTCAGTGATTCCTTTGCTGTGATATCAGCTTTTCAGGCATGATGGTTCATAGATCTGCGATGTGTAATAAAAATGCTACTCTCTGCCATGGATATGATCATTTAATTTCATTTCTGCTGCCTTTGTGATGAGGACAAGCGCATACACAGCGTGTTTTAGGGTCTTTGATCTCTTTTCTATGTTTAAGTGCCAGGTGGATACAGCCGTTTTCATTCCTCGGTTGATGTTATAAAGCACGACACAGAAGGTTATAGAAAAAAATGTGTCAGGAGGTTATGAACTTATGCCAGTATTTCAAAATCTAAAGTTAGACGCATGCTAAAATAACATCTAGACATGGAAATTAAAGGTGGTCTGATTTTAAGAGGGGTTGAGCACGCAGTATTTATTATTATTAATATATGGACGAGATACAAAATGTACTCAAGATTTTGCAAACGAGGAGCAAGACGCAGTCCCTTCCCCAGAATAAAATCTATAATAGGAAGCAAATCAATGAGAACGAAAGTTGTCCTGAACCTCTCAAAGACCAGGCCTCCTGTTTAGAGGCCAGGTCCCCAGCGGGTGTACAACGGTATAAAGTCCCAACGCATAAAAATACATCAAGAGAAGAGAAACGCACACAAAAAATGACCTCTAACAGAACTGATATAAATAGAGGGTTTGAGAATTTTTCCGTGAGACATCTGCTGCATTTAACTATAATCGTTTTCCATCCACCTCTCCATCCAGCCGACCAGTTGCTCAAAGGATGCACTATGTGGATATAGAGAGCAACATATAAGTTAGTTCAACACTGCTCTGCTAGTCGATTGGCACGTTCAACATATTCTCTTTAGCAAAATTTAATACAAGCAACTCTGCCGTAGGCTTAGAGCGCAGTCCTGGGCCTTTGTTCCTCTTCTGCATGGTGAATCACGTTGATTGAAACTCTCTCTCCTGACAAAAAAAAAAAAAAAAGAGTTCAGAGTTCAACTGCTGAGGACCGCACAGGTTTTGTTGTCTTGCTGCAACTCTAAAGAGAGAGTAAAGAAGTAAAGAAGAGAAGTCCATGTCAAGAAAAGCTAGTCAGTGCCAGGATGCCAACGCTGCACTAGCATCTGATGCTAGTTGATCACTCATTTTTAGACCCAAGGATCACACGTGATTATTCAGGCAATGATCAGTAGAAAAGTTTGGCCTGATGCTGGGTACATGCTGTTCTTGTGTCTATTCTGAAATAGAGCAGTGGATCCAGTTTGTGGGGATCTTTGAGCTGTGTTGCACTGTGTAGTTTGCATCTATTTCTTTATGGTAAATCAGTATAAGGGGTCTGGCTGTGATGTCATTCTTTGCACCAACACCATGGTTTAACTCTACTGATTTCACTGCTGTGACTCCTGGTTTAGGTCCATGCATCTAAAGGTCTTAGCACCATTGGGAGTGTGTAGACGAAATGGGGGCCCTAAATTGAAGCGGTGGGTTTTGTAAAAACACTGCTTCTATTTAGGGTGAAATAAACCCTCGTGTTGCATACACCCATGTCTTACCTGCCTCTCCGGCAGTGGGGAGGGCAGGGTGAGCTGCTGGCAGGTGGCATGGTCCCTAGGCCGCAGAGGAGGAGGGTCTGGTGCTTCCCTCCATGGAATTGGTGGCCCCCACTTCCCCAGTGGCACCTGCCTGCTGGCACCTGGCTCGGGTGGTCCTGGGGGGCACTGCAGCCATGGAGGGAAGGACTAGATCCCCACACAGCTCAGGCAGGCCTCGGGGGAAAATGAAAAAAAAAAGATCAAGCTTTCCACTTTCTTTGTTTTAATTTGGTGGAGCCTGCCTTCCCAGGCTGCTGTCAGGCTGCCTGCATGGGCTGCCTGCGCAGCCCCTGAGCTGCACAGAGCCCAGTGCTTCGCTCTGTGGCTGTGGGGCAGCAAACTAAAACTCAGAGGTGTTTTAGTTTGCTGTGCCCCAAAGTCATTTACGGCGCATTACGCCGCCCAGTGTGCTAAAGCAACTGGAATTAATGGGCAATACACTGGCAACACGTGCAAACACCAACACCATTAAAGCAGTTCAGAAGCATTTAACCCCCTTTAAAGTGTTGTGCACAAATGCCCCTTGTTTGATTTACACACACCCATTGCTGTCAGTGGAGCTACGTTGGTTTACCCAGCAAAATATCTGCATTCAGATCTATAGGGAAGCGAGTGAGAGGTGAGTCAAAAGAAAAGCAGTATCCAAGATGATGTAGCTGTGCAAGCAGATCATCAGTTGCTTTAAAAGTACATGACAGAAACAACTCCAAAGGGGCTAAGATGATTGCCAGAAGAGGCGGCCAGGAAGCCAGCTATTGCTGGAAAACCCTATCTTCTGCAGTTTAGTCTGTGGATGCAGCAAGCACTGTCTAGCTACGTGGAGGTAAAATAAAGTATATAGGCTGCCAGAACAAAGAGAGGATTTTCACGATTTACCATCTTATTTACTGTGACTCAGAGTATGGGACTGAACATCCCTCCAGCACGCAGGCAGTGAATGTGCGTGCATTTACTACCCCAAAAGAGGACAACATCAAGAACAAAATTACTGCCAAATGCTGTACCACTGTCACCCGCGGCCTTTCATCCTTACCTTGCCAGGTGCCTTTTGCCATAGTCCTGGACCTCTTTTCTCAAAGCAAGGACTGCTCGTTTTAGTTGCAAGTTCAGGTGAAATGAGTTTGCCCAGCTCTATCTGACATTCCTCTAGCTTGGGCAAACCTCATTGATTTTCCTAAGACATCTCCAAGAGCAGTGACTGAAGAACAAAGACGGGGAAAAAAGACAAAGAAAGCTTCTTTTTCATTAAGCAACAGGGAGATGAGTCAACTGAGGGTGGGTTTGTGGATATTTGGCAGGCAAATAAATAGCATTCTTAAATATTTTTGGTGCCTACATGCACTGGTGATGGGTACTTCATGAACGCATGTGCCAGCAGAGTGTTTTGGCTTTGCATGTTGAAATGTGATTTTGTTCACAGTATTTTTCTTTTGCATCCAAAACTGGAAGTAAACCTCAGAAGGATAACATTCCCACTGCTGGATTAATATTGAATTTTTAAGCCTTAGTTTTGCAATTGGATCAAGTTTGGTCAAACCCAGTTCTTAAAAAGGAAAACATAAGGAATGAGAACATCTGGGAAGTGAAATCAGCATGTTTTTTCCTCTAACCATGGTGTTAAATTCAGCCTGAGAGCCTAAGAGAACTTAGACTTCCAAATCCACCTTATTCCCAACGGCTCCTGTGAAAACCCTGGTTGAATTTTAACTCCAAAAGCTTGAATTTTGATGGAAACCTTTATCTGGGTCATCCTAATTGTCAGGCTTTGCATTCCTACTCCTTCCCCATTTCTGTTGGTATTATTCACACCCGGCAAGAATGCAAGTCCTCGGAAAATATGTTTGCAGTCCCCAGCTGAGTCTTACAAGATGGTACTGTTGTTGGAAAAAGGATTACACGCGCTGGGCTCAGCAGCCACTAAGAGCCACAACTGCTCCCAGCAAAAATACTTGCTGCAGCTGCACTTTGGAAAAATGTTTCACATGTTTTGGGTGGTTTAGTTTCTTTTAGAGCTGTCAATATGCACTGGCAGCCGTCTCCCTCCACCTGCCGTTGAGCAGGCATGACCAAAGGTGGGTGGGTGGCTTCTGTTTTAGACAATTCAAGCTGTCAGCCTTTGGGAGGGAATTGAAAAGGAGATCTCAGGTTCAGTTTTAATAGACAGTTAATGATATTCACAGGGGGAAAAAAAGGCAGGTGGGGAGGAGGTGGGGGGGCAGTATTTCAGCTCAAATCAGGCACAGTGCTAGCTTCTTTTGGCAGCTGTGCTGATAAGGCCCCTCCACTGGCCCTCGCAGGCTTCTCATGTTCCAATAAATAGCCCTGCTTTGCAGGTCTGCCAATGCACACACATCCAAAAATGCAATAATCCCTGGTTTTCCAGCCCTGGATGTCACTAAAGCAGCGACAGCAACTACTCTGTGCTTTCAGCAAGGGGACAACGGCCACGGCAGAATGGCATTATCAATACTCTCCTTCCTCTGGAGACCTTACTGAAGGGACAAATTGACTTCTTTGCTGGGAAAACTTTAAGGGAGTTATTTTACCATAGCAACTGGCTCTGAAGATGCCTTTTTATTTTTAAGCTGTCTTCAGGAAGATATTTCTTATTCCTGCCCACTGAAAGAAATGTGTGCGGGGAACCTCCTAGAAATAAAGAACTCTGGAATGAAGTCAAGTATAACATTCACTTTTCCATAAGTATTCTCAGTAACAATTCTCATCCAGAAGTGAGAGCCCTGGTCCAGGAATCATTAGGTGAACACCAGACTGAGATGGCTACAATGGCCCCTTTTGATAGGCCACAAGGTACCATTCAAATGTTTAGTCTGACGTCCTCTAAATCTCAGGTCGCCCAGGTTGGCTGGTATCAGTTCTCCCTGTTAGCCTGGTATCAAACCCAAATGCTTGTGTTGCCTATAGTATACTTTCATGATGAAGCCACGTTTTCCCTTGGGATTTTGTTCGGCATCCCCCTATGCAATCAAAACTACAAATCCTTAGAAACTTCTTCATGAAAGAAGAATCTGGGTGAAGGTACAGGTTACACGTAGCTCCTACTAAGGGCACGGCATGTTAAAGCTTCTTAATTCATGCTATGTGTCTTTCGAGCAGCTCAAAGTTACACTATGGTAGGCAAAGATTAACTTTGGGCTATGCTATGCAGCTCATATTAATGCAGTTCAGTCTACTTTATGAGCTAAAATGAGCAATTTGCAGTCCTCCAGCATCCTAGGATGCACCACTCCCGACTGCCCCTTCTTGCCCAACCAGAGCAGAAATAGAGATCAGGTGTCCTGGGGCGTGTGTAGACGAAAAGAGTCCTAACCATGCCTCTAGTGGCAAGTCAGTACAGGCAAGAAACACAATTAATCCCTGACATGTGACTGCTCAGACCATGTTCTAGCTTTAACATGACTTACCACTCCACAGATGCAGTAAGGTCTAAATGTAAATGTAGCTTCACCCTATTCAAGTGCCCTTTTACTTTAGAGCGTGTGATGTTTAGATGAACACCTTGCCGGGGTCATTTGACCCCAGTGCTCTTTCCTGCCATGGCAGGGGGTCGGACTTGATGATCTGTCGAGGCCCCTTCCGACCCGACCGACCTATGAAACTATGTAAACTTGATCAAGCAGAAGAGAACAGAATGTGGCCAACCCAAAATGTCCTTTAGTATTCATTGCAATACCTGGCACTGAGTTCAAAATACCCAAAGACTTTAAGCTAATCTTTTGGCTGAAAATCAGGCCATTGTTGTGAGGGTCTGATCTTGGACCTGCAGGCTACTGCTTTTGCCACCCACACTTGTCAATATTTTCTTAGCAGTATCATTTTCTAAGTGGATGCCAATCTGCAAAGCCTTTGCACAGAGCAGGGATTTAAAAAAAATTCAAGAGCATAAAGGAACGACAAAGAGTTTAATTTGTCTAACAAATGTCCAGCAAACAATAGCCTAGTAGTTTGACTTGGCTCCTGTAACCCTAGAATAATATGCAAACACCTTTGGGCTCCAAATAGAGCAGCAGCAGCAGGATAAAAATAAAATAATCTTGGTAGAAATACTGTTAACCTAGATCTGTGCATACTCCCAAGGATAAAAATGACATTTAGTGGATAGCTGGGAAGCGGATAATGGCTGTTCATCTAGGCCCAGCTCCTTTAGTTAAGGTGAGAATGAGCATGTATTGTCATACCAGGCCCGTTTGCTTATAGCACTGGCACCCCAAGAGACGGTCCAGAAGCAACTGGGGACATTACTCCACCCTGATTCCCTCCCTATCTCACACAATATGCAGAAGAGTAGAGATGAGTGTGTTCCCTGAGGACCCATTACCAATTAATATTTCTTCGTATTACCATAATACCGGGGAAGTCTAGTCAGGGGCCAGGACCCCTTTGTGCAAGGCACCGTACAGCCCTAGAATGGAAAATGGCCCTTGTCCCAAAGAGCTGATGACTTAGCTCATCATCCTAATCAATGGATCATTTTCCTGTACTCCCCCTCGTGTCTCAGCATCACCTGCTATCTTTACTAAGATGATGGAAGATTTAAAAGTGACCAGTGAAAGTGAGATTAATGATGCAATGGGAAATATCTCACCGGGGCATGGGAGAGTGCAGGTAGGATGGGGGTAAGGCTGTGTCCGATTGAAGCCAATTCTGTTTGGCCTCATTTAAAACTTTTGCTTTTGAAGCAAAGCGATAGCAACCCCTTGAAGTTCCAGTTGAGAACACAGTTTTCAAAGGAAAGTTTCAGCTTTCCAAACCCAACGCAGAAACTGGAAGATGCAGTCTGAGCTGCTGGAAATGCCCGTGTCGGATCAGTTCAAGCTGTCTCCCTGGAGGAGACGGAGTGGAGAAAGGTCCCAGCATATTTTCGAGACATGCAGTTTTCACTCAAAACATAGTTCTGCTTAATAAAATCCAACTGTCTGTGGTCAGAAGTTCAATTGCAGACATGCCAAAGAAAAACTCTTCTTAATCACATTTCTACCTTGACAGATCAGGAGTAAGAGCAAGAAAGTGTATGAATAGCGCAAGAACGCTCCGGAGAAACTTGTTCCCAGGAGGTTTCCGTCCTGTTTCCTGACCCTCCAAACGTTTGCTTGTCTGAACCAAACCTCTCTCCTGCCCGTAGGTTATAACCAGTACCATATTACAATTCTCCTGGCTGGGAGCAGTGCTACCTTGAAGTAATACCACATGTTCATCTTCCTCTTCACTAAAGCAGAGACTTGAAATATATATCAGGCCAATTGGTCCAGCTGAGCTCATCATCTTTTTTCCCTCCCCACATCGCTCTCCTTAGGAAGAAGAAAATCACGTTGGTCTTACAATGAACTTATCCCATACCACCGAGCATTACAGACTCAAAACAACACAACCTTTCTACTGAAGAATTAAAACCTCACAACAGTTGTAAAGTGCTTGGGCAGATTTTGGTTCCATATGTAGGATTTGCTCCTTTTGCAAGGATGGATCCCATGTACATATTGGTGTACCGCAGATATCCTCTCTGCATTTAGCCACAAGGCAGGGGCATTGCTGTACGAGGCAGGGAGCATTGACATTCAAAACTGGAGAATTATTTCTCCAAGACAGGAAGGGACTGTCTGCCCATCAAATCCAGTTTGTTTCTAAAGTAAGAAACAATATCAGCTGATCCCTATTATAAATGGATCAAACTGTACCCTCAAAGAAGTTGCATTTTTGGCTCCTTCTACTGGAGGCTGCTCCAGAACCTCACTATTTTGATAGAAACTTTCTTCTAGTCCCCATCTTAACATTACCCATAGTCAAGTAATACCCATTTCTCATTGTGTCTGTGTTGGTCTATCGAATACATAGTTGCCTTTTGTGCGAATGAAGCAAAGCTTTGTCTGGTAATATCTTTTACTGGATTCGTTTTATACCTAGGAGAGATGTTAGGCAAACTTTCAGGCCCCGAATGCTTATGCTGAAGCTGAGGAAAGGAGCAGATAAAACAACTGTAAATACCAGGTAAAACAATTACTTTTGTTTGGCTGCACTGTGTAAATGAAAATGTGTGCTGGATCATTTCTGCCACACACAACGCATTTACATCCCGCGTCCAATATTGAAGCGTTCTTCGCTGCAGGCGTGTACCCGTGCTGTTGCTTACTGCCAACAGCCGCGACGCTTGTTCTTTGCTGCAAATGGACACTCTTGTGCATGTTCGGAAAAGGCTGCTCGCACCGTTATCCTTTCGACGCCATCCCCAGAGATTGCCTGAAATATACACCTGCTGTATACATAGCCGGAACGCAGCCTGTGGGGAGCTCAGGGTGGGCAGAAGTTAAAAAGATGTAGGAAAAAAGCTCGGATTCTCTATAGAAGAGTGTGTGTTAGGATTAACAAATACCTGGCTTATGTCACAACCTGTTCATGATAAGAGGAAATATTTTTTAATGAAATCTTCTAAGTATGGGCCTTGCAGATGTGGAAAGAATTCAACAGGAAGGTATTTTCAATTCGCACTTGGCTATAAGAAAAGGTTTTTGCTGCCAATTTTTTTTTTCTATTTTCCTCTGACTTGGGGCAAAAAACACTTGCACAAAATGCCCTCTCTTGTATCTACCATGGCCACTCCTGTTACAGGTTGTGTAACTGGTCTTCGGTGCATGTATGCAAGCAAAAGGAAGTCTGTAGCTCAATGACTAACGTAATTAGTCACTCGAGTTCCAGTTCCAGTGGAAACAGAAATCCGTACCCATGGGCTTGTTTCTTCCCGAAATCTGGCTCTGCAAGCCCTTCTCCCTAGCAAGCATGCTAACATCAGGGAGCTCTCTCTGTTTATTTTAGTTGAGTTACATGCAGGGCTTTTTTCTTTTTCAGTGTAGGAAGGAGTTATTTATGAGGGAGATAAGGAGAACAAATATATTATGCCAGTGTTTGGCGTAAGAGCTGTAATCTGAGGTCTGCCCTCTGTGATGTGGAAGGATCCAGTCGGAATAACACTTTTTGGACACACATGATAGATAGGGCTTGGGGAAAGGTTTCCAGGGAAAATAAATGGCTTTGAACCTAACATGCAATGACACAGATTTAAAACAAAAACCAAAACCAAAGCTTTCATATTGGGTCAAAAATCCTTGTATCTCCCCAACGATTTAAAAATGCAAGAAGGAACAGCAGATTTTTGCCTCGTGTTGAAGCTGTTAGGGGATGTAAAAATATGTGGAAATTTGGGTTGCAACGCAGTGCATTTTTTCCTTACAGTGACTTTAGTAGTATCCAAATTTCCAGCCCAAACAACATTTTTTTCCCCCTGCAGATTTTTCATCATCCAGCGACAATTTGCAATGTGTTATTTCAATTAATCGCCAACTATTTCCAGATCTCTGACCAGATTACCGTGCATAAAAACATCACTGCTACTCAATTTCCTTCTCAGTCCTCTCATTTATTGTCCAAGTGCTGTTGGGTGGCCATCTGCTTCTTATTTCAAAGACCTGTCTATTCTTTTTTTCATACCTGCTGTCTTGCGTCTCATGCAAAAGCTGAATCATGAATTGATGGGCAGATGTCTTCTTTCTTTTTTTTGCTAGGAGTGTTTCTTATTCCAAGGCACAGCGCTTTTGCAATCCAAATCTATTTTGTACATTTCCCTGAGGAGTCTTTAAAGTTCTGTTTTCAGCTCTGGTCCTGGAAACACTTAAGCACATGCTTAACTTTATGCATGGACATAGTCTTCTAGAGCTCAGTGGGAATGTCTGTACTCAACTCAGAAACATGAATAATCATTTCTAGGGGCAGGGCCCCAGTTAGAAAAATGGGGAGGAAAAGTTAAATTTAAATCTCTGTAATTGTTCTGAATGTTTTTCATATTAAATGCACTCGGTTTATAGGTCCAGACTTTGTTTTATCTTCCCTAAATACCAGCACTGTTATCTGTCTTAGGATGGGAGTTTCAAGGCAAGCGCTTTTGCTCTCTCCATCACCCAATGCACTATTTTGCAATCAGATTGCTGCTAGCAATTCATTCCCCTTTCTTTACTAGAAGATGATAAGAGCTTATGGGAAGCATGCATTGCAGCATAGGTGCAATATATGCAGTACGCGTGCATTGTGCAGAAAGCCAAATACTGATGTTATTTGATAACAGTTGCTGTCTAAACTAGTGTCACCAAGCAGAGCTCCATTGAGTCCCTGGTCTTCTGGCAGCATAAAAGAGGATTTTAGAAGACCCCAGATGCTTTGAGCAGGGTTCGGGCAGAGAGAGGGTTTGAATTGGAGATGATACATGGGTAAGGAAGTGGCATGCTTGGAGCTCTCTTTGCTTATCTACTTCCTTCCAGCCCCAGTCTAAAAACCAAGGAACTGAAGCCTACTAAACCTGTCCATTATGGCTGTGCATAGCTTCAGTCACCGTATCAATTCAGAGGAGATCCCGATTCGGCAGCTGAATCTGAATCGAATCGGGAGACCTATTAAAAGGACCAAATTGAATCCTTGGCCTTCAAATCGATTCAGAAAAGATTTGGAGAGATCTGGATCAGCTGGGGAGAGGCAGGCACAGCCAGGCGGATCCAGGGTCTCCCGCAGCTGCTCCAGCTGTGCCTGCCTCTCCCTGGGTGGGGGGAGCCGCAGGAGACGCTCCCGTGGCTGGCCTGCCTGGCCCCATCTCTGACTGGCCCCAGCCTCCCAGCATTTAAAAAAATAAAAACAAAGAAAAAGCCTTGCACTCACTGGCTGCAGCAGTGGTGATCGTGGCCTCTGGGGGCTCGTGGCAGAGCCCCCCTGTGCAGTGCGGGGAAGTGGGGGGCCGCGGGGATCAGTTGTAGCATTGCACGGGTGCGGGGCGGCTCGGCAGGGTGCTGCGTGCTGTCTGGGAGCTGGGGTCGCTAGGGCTGCGTGTCTCCCCCCGCCCAGGGAGAGGCAGGTACAACCAGAGGAGCTGTGGAGAAACCTGTAACTGGCCAGTCGTGCCTCCCTTTCCCCACCGATCTGAACAGTGCTGAATCAGCACCGAATCTCCAATTCTAAATCGACCGAATCAAATGGGGACAGCGATTCAAATCCCCAAATCGAATCACTGTTCTCTGACGCGGCTGAATCCTTATTGAATACTTCCGTATTTGCACAGGCCTACTATCCAGCCTAATGCAAAGGGGCCATTCTGATTACTGTGGCAGTTGGTTACGCTGGTTTTTGATACCAGACATAACTTTACATATATTCTATTTTTAACACCTTCTATTATCCCCTATTGTTCACATATATATATAATATTTAATCCCTGTCAACCATCACTATTCTTTGTCTGTAGTGGAAAGTTTAGGAATGATTCAACTTTAACATCAATGACACAAGTTGTTCAGTGATAATTTGGAGAGATTATCCTACAGACTATCAAGAAGTTTTATGGCAGCCTTCTAGACAGGACATATTTTATTTGGAAAACCATCATTCTTCCCCCTCCCCCTTTAGGTTACTAGGTGTTTAAATCACTTTCTGACGGAAGCAGGAAACAGCTGTGACTTAAATGTGCTTTTTATGTCTGCTGTTTCTTCTTTCCTTGTTCATACAGAGCTGCCAGAACGAAAGCATTCACAGGGTGCAAATATTTGATTTAAGGAACATCCATCTGAGCACACATTTTTTTGGGCCAGGTCCGAGGGAAGGCTGCTTTTCTTTCTCATTGTTCCCACTGACTTGGACTTTATATGTCAGGACTCAATCTTTCAAACCTGACCTGAGATAAGATGGACTCTGAGAGGAGCCAACCTGGGAAGCTTGCCTTTTCCCTAGGCTTGGATTTACTGGATAATCAAACTGAACAGTTTTGTGTATTCAAAGGCACCGCCTAAAACAGGACCTGGAGTGCGAGTGGAAGGTTTAGAGACTTGCTATGAGGCTGGATCTAGGTTTGTTGTACATCTGGGCCACTTGAAGCTTTGACCACTGCAAAGACAGCACGTTGTACCATAACCACCTAGCACGTTGGGGGAACTGACTCATGGATCCAGGTTGGGTTTAGATTTGCACCATAAAACTTTACTACTTCCCCCAAATTTGCATCTTCTTCGACTGCCCTGCAATAAACAATGACTATCCCTCCACCAGGAGACTCTGTGGCCTGCCCTCTTCACCTCTTTCATCACCTTTTCACATGACTTTTTTTGTGCAGAAATTGCCATAACCTGGCAGACCAATAGTACACTAGCAACACTGGACAGTCAATTGTTCAGAAGAACATACAAGAAGTCCTGCAGGGAGCAGTTATAGGACAGATTGTTTCCTGTGCATATAGTCAGGTCCATGCCCTGCGGTGTGTCAGGATATGTGCAAGTCATATGAAAATGTATTGCATAAATATGACCGGACACTTTCGCAGTTTTCTCACTGGAGTAAATCATGGATGAAAGTCCCAGCAGGGTTGTGTCCTATTGCTTCTGTCCACCCACAATTCATTTATTTGCATTAAGGAGAAAATCTGGTAGGCTATTGGTATGAATATTGAATGACTGAGCCCTCAAAAACTATTCATTTTGTCCACTACACCCATAGCCAGAGTGATAGTAGTCATGAGAGAAGATCTAGGGAAAATCAGTGCAGAGCTCCACAATGCAAAGTGATGACAATCTGGGGGGAAAAATATATAACACCATCATTATTCTTCACTCCTGTGCCAGCTAAAATTGAACTGGCACCCATCCCAAAAAAGCTAACGCATATTTTGACTCGTTGTGATTTTCATTTTCTTCTTCCTTTAAAAACTGCCTCTGTGAAGTCAGCCAGGATTTAAACAAATATATCTATACCATGATAATAGCGACATAGAAAATAATTAGGAACACAGCCTAAAATAACTATCAAAAGACATTTGCAAACATAAAATCGGCTTGAGTCCTTCAATAACAAAAAGGTGGTGATGTAGACTCCATGAGATGGCTCCACTTGAGAAAATAATGGTGTTTTGCTCTATAAGGTCTCCAGGAGAGCAGATAAAGCTGTGTGTTTTCCTCTGCATCCAAGAGATCAGCTCGTGTCAAAGCATGGCTAAAGCTTAAACGATAAGGAGGGGTGGCAATTACCATGACTCAAATGTCCAGAAATGGCAATGTATGTACTTCTTGAAGTCATGAAGCTAGATGGGAGCAAAGGTTGGCTCTGATCAAATGAACGTGCATGTGACCCTGTGCATCCCAGGGTCCCTTCAGCTGCTAGGCATATGGAAGTTTCTGATGGAATTTGCAAAACACCTGTTTTTTCCTCCTATTTGAACCACCCTCCAGAATTTAATGGAGGTTTATACTTCTGTCCTGGCTTTTTATAGAAAAACGATAACACCCTCAAAACACTTGTTCTATTCTGTGGGTTTGCTATCAAACCCTATCAATGGTCCTATCCAAACCATATTGGAGTCAATGGGAATGTTCCTCATAGTTTTTGCCTTTACTGTTTTTAAGCCCGTTCATTCTTTGCCATGAAGGTTTCCCCACAACAAGCCAAGGCCATGCAGTATGGAAACCTTCATGACAGGGTCTCTGACCCAGAAAAACCCATGAAGTACATGAGATGGTATGTGGAGGAGAAACAGGCCATCAGATTTGCTGCTACCATCCTTGCCAGCTACTGGTTAAGGTCAGCTCTGAGGAGTATAGAGAAAAATTGTCTGTGTAACACGTGTCAGGTTGTTCCAGCTAAAGGATCAGCCACAGCTTTGATGAGACTTAAAGAAACCAGGCTATATATCAGTTAGTGGCATTTTTGTAAGGGGGAAGTCTAGGTGGAGATGAGGAGAGAAAGAGCAGATCTTCAGATAGCTGAATAATGATTTCCAATTGGAGAGACTCCTGCATGCCAAGCTTTCCAAGCAGCCTGAGATACCTTCAACCCTCTACATGAGTCACTGAAGTTCCCAGACCATGTTAGCAAGTTCAGGTCAGATTCAGGATCCTTAAAAACTTAAATCTCTCCATGGCATCCACCCCAGGCTAAGGCTATTCAGAAATGTCCATTTTTGATGGGCCATACATTCAACAAGAACATCCCTGTGTATATGCATGTAATCTACTGCTCAAATATGTGTTCACTCATACTTCAACTTGCACCCTATGGATGACCCACAGAAAATCTGGTAATACTACACCCAAAAGGGCACTTACTCCTCTTGCTCCAAGGTAGGAAGTTTTTTTGTAGTGCTGGAGGTCCAAGGATCAATCCCTGGTGTTATGACATCTGTGACGACTCACAGGCAACTAAAGTTAGAGTATATTATATGTTAAAAAAATTCTGGTTCTCTTTTTCCTCTTCCAAACAAGTGTGGCTGACACTAGAAAGGAAGGAAGTGGATTCCTGCCTCAGAGATTGGAGTTGGATGTGATTTTGCTTGAAGATCTATATGCAGATAATGGATTTTGAAGGTCTGTCTTCTGTCACGTTTGCTTTACTGTTCTGAGAATCGCACCTCTTTTCCTCACCCTTGGACAATATGGGTTATGTTACTAACACGTGTTTATTGCTTTCATCGTGTGCTCTCATGCACGGAAGAGAAGCCATCATTTCTTCCTACCGTGTCGAGTCATAACCTGTTCTTTATTCTCACAGGAAGAGCTCTTTCTCAGGAGGGTCCTACGTGCAAACGCACAGGACTCCAGAAACATTATTTAGCCATTTTCATAAAATATAACGCAGCTTGCATTAATAGATAACAATATACTTTCAAAAAATGTTTACTTTCCAACCTGCTTTAATGCATCCCTTGGATTATGAGAATTTAGTAACAATGATGATTATTTCTAGGAAGGGGAGAGGAGGGGGGCTAACACCATTAAAACAAAAGCATTTTCCAATCAACACCTTTCAGAATTACCTTTGGGAAGCTGGGTAAAGCAAGCCAGTGACTTCTTTTTTTTCTTGGAAAAAGCACTTTTGTGGAATTATTGATGTTGGCTTAAAGAACTGAAATATCACCGAGAAGAGAGGACGGCCTCGATTGTCTGTTCATAGGTGTGGAGAACCTGCACAGATGCGACTATTCAGAGTTGATTGCATGGGTGATAAACATCTTTCAAAGGGAATTATTTTTAGTAGAAAAATGGCCTTTTCTCTATACTGTTTTGGGAGGATACACATTGGCTTTTAAATTTTATTTGCATTTTGCAATTTTTTTTTTATATGTCACACAATCTTATTCTTTTAAAAATAAAATCATATTCTAAAAATGATGACTAAAATATTTCAATGATCACTATACCAGTTTGGATTAAAAATGTGTATACATTTAAAAAAATGAAAACCTTGCAAAATAGAAGCAACTCTAACAGGTCAGTGACTTTTTTATATCCACGCACACCCACCCCTCACTTGCAAATATGTATATTAAACAGAGAAGTTATTAAAGTTTGCTATATGTCTGCTTCAGGCTGGGATCACATTGTTAAAACAAATTTAACAGAGAGCACGCCAGTCTGAACGGCTAAAATTTGGCAAAGTTATAATAATCTGAAAAGAGGGTCTTGTAATAGAAAGGATGGCTCGACTCGAGGTCTGGGCAGCGTTGACAACTTTGTACGTAACGCATAGAAAATTGCGAACCCATCCCAGTGTGTGTCCTCATCCGGGCTAAATTCTGATTGCAAAGAACTTTGAGCCTTTTTCGTTCCGTCCGTCTTGCCTTCTTTCTTGGTTCTGTTAAGTTTTTGAAAGGAAATGTTAAGTGGATTATTTTTTATGCTTTTCGGTAGGGTCTAATAATGTGAGCGTGCAGGAGTCATTTGGCACTCCCTAAAAAACTCAGAAAATACCAGTAAAACCTACTGGTGGCTAGGGAGGTTCTGTTAGCAGCTCAGACACTGACTTCCCAGCGCAACCCTGTCCAAGACCCTTATGCTCAGTATCCCGTTTGCCGTCTGTAAAATGATACTTCATTGTCCTCGTGCAACTCAGTGCGAGTGGAAAGTACTACAATGTTGCTTTCTCTTCCTAGAAGCTCTTCCTGACTATATTATTGTATTAGTTTCATTATTGAATTGTTTTCAACCTACACTGCACTTCTTTATTTTTCCACCTCCATTTAAAGACCTGAAAGCCATTGTTTTATTCCTTAATATTATTTGCTTTAGATGTACGGCCAAGCACAAATGCAAAGCAGACCATTTCCATTAAGCCAATCCCTTAAAAATATATTTAAAAAAAAAAAAAAAGGAAAGGAAAGGAAAAGAAAAAATAGATGGCGATTGCCTACTGTAAGGCTCCAATATTAATACATCATACAGACAGCCACAGCTAAAAAAGAATAAAGCAAAGACACTATGTTGCTGAAATTTAAGTAGTGCAGAGATAGGACAAATACCGATGTCAAAGGAAATTCATTAGTTAATCTTATCTAAAGAGCATATCTAAATGTGTCAGGTGATAAAAGGCTAGGCCAGCTCAAACTGGCTCTCTTTAGAGATGCCTGCCTATCTGAGCCATGGAAAGAATGAAAATGCATGTACTGTATTATATATCACTCGCTCCTTGTTCAGGGCATGTTAAACAGCAGAAGGAACAGACTGGGTTTGACACAAGTCTGAGTAGGCACGTGGCTGATGAAGCAGTCCAATGCATTATGGACTGTTCCTTTCACTTGGAGCAAACTTCAATTAAGGGAACGGCATTGCATTGCTTAGGAACAGGACCAGTTGACATACCTTTGCTTTCCAACATACAGGCTAATTTTTGCTTGTAGTTGTTTGGGTGTGTGAGCCTGAGCTTTCAACAAGGGTCCGTGAATGCAGCACCAGAGCAAATAGGTGTTTTGCCTTGAGCTGCACATGTGAGGGCAGGAAAGCAGCCTGCAAGGCACCTGTTTCTCTCTGCAGAAGTGAGTGGATCTTGCACTGGCTGGTAAACTGGGTGCGTGCAAAGACACTGCTGGAAACAGTGGGACGGTGCAGGTGCTTCTAGAGACCTTACCAGTGATCTTCAGGAGTGACTGTGCAAGACTTTAGGCAATGAGATCCTTTCCACAGTTGTGTTTTTGACCTATCCCATGGATTCTCTCAGAGGGAGGGTTGTCATGTAACAGGACCGATTCAACTGCAAATATTTTAATGTTTGGAAATTAAAGTCTACGTTTTCCCCTCCTGTTCTTCTGAAGGAACGAACTACCCCTTGTTCAACACCATTTGTCTCATGCAATCTCTTGAACAGCGGGTACTGCCTTTTCCTTGTCAGGTACCTAACCTATCCTTACGAGCCACGTTTTGCATTCCCGAGTGCAAACACAGAACAGCTGTGCAGCTTTATGACACATATGTTGCCTCTTGGTTTAGCTAGTTAGCCAGCAGACAGGAAAATTTTATTTTTAGGTAGATGTAAAATCCTTAATTTATTACAGAGGGACAGAAAAAGACTAACAGCAGCATGAAATAAAGTCAATGACAAATTAATTAATGGAGACCAAAACAGGTATGTGAGCCAAAGCCACTCTTAACCACTTTTCCAGCTTTTCTACCCTTCCTTACAATTGTTCGGAGGACAAAGATCCTCCCACAACTTCTGCTTGTTTTCACAGGCTACTGTAAACTCCTTCCCATGTTTTCTACTTATGATTTCTATTGCTATTATCATACTTTGTTGGTTCGTTTTTGTCAGCTGATCGGTAGCTGTCAAGAACGTAATAGCACGTGCTCTGGTTTTTGGACCTGGCCAAGTGTAGATTTGCTTGTAGAAGAGAGGTGCGTGGTGGGAGAGGGCAACGTGACACAAAGGTCTTGCCTTTGCCTTCCACTGAGGATGCTTGCAGGCTGGTTTAGAAGCATGGTGGGCACGTTTTGCCCCTGGGTTGTCCATCTCGTAGTGAGTTCCCCTTTTTGCTCCCAGTCTCCATCTGGAGCACACAGCAAATTGCCCCAAAGGGTGGCTCAGAATAGCGCGCTGCCTTGCTATCTGTTCTCGGATGACCACACGTGTTTGCTGTCAGCTCTTTCCAACTAGGAGCAGGAGCCTATTTTAAGAGCTCCGTTTCCTCACGCAGACACTGTTGCCATAGCTGCAAAACTAATGCACATGGAAAGAAAGGTTCCTACACTGTTGACTCAGCAGAGAGGCATGTTGCTGAATCTCTCTGTTTCTTAACTCATGTAAGTGAAAAAGATATCAGGCCAGATCCTCAGCTGATGTTAATTGGCATTACCTCAGTTGACTTGAATGGACCTATGCTAATTTACACCAGCTGGAAAGTTGGCCCCTTTGTTTTTCCATTACTACGCCTTCCAGGTTTTTCTCCCCGTGCAGTATAATTATGACTTTGGCTTCCCCTTCTGTACCTCCCTGTTTAAAGTAGCCTAGGCTGATGGAGATGGGAATGAATTCCTTTTGTTCATATTCATGATCATTCATGAATGATAATTCATGCTATTTTTTAGCTACTTGAGAAATTTAATTGTCAACAATACGGTACATGTCAGCCACTCATTTCCATCCTCTTTTGGGGTCACAGGTAGAAGTGGGGGGACTTATATGCCCTCCTAAGTTAGTTTTCATGTAAATCTGGCAACGGTCTACAGACCAGCAGTGGTTTGCATGAATTTTGTTCATGTTCATAAACTCCTAAGTCTGGACTCAAACTTTTTTTGCTCTCTAGATAATTGCAAGTATTTTGAGGCTGTTCTTTGCCAGTGCATTTCAAGGAGTTGCCATAAACAAACTTTTCAACACCTCGAAAAAAGGGTCATTCCAGGTTTGGTTTGAATTCTGAAAAGATACTTCTTTTAACTGTTTGTAACTTTTTTCCTCCATTCCTACTCTTAGACAGTTCCCCTTTTTTCTTAAACCAGAAAGAAGAGCACACAACCAAGTGGTAAAACAATGGCACAGCCCATGTGGCTTCTTTGCAGTTGCACCAGTTAACCCCAGCTGAGGGTATGAGGCTATATTTCCAATCATCGACGTGTGATGTGCTACAAGTGTGACTAAAAATGTATATAAAGGGTGCAGGAGAGAGCACAGAAGGGGGCTTTAATCTCTTTTTACAATGTATTGAGGAATGCTTTCATGCTCAGTCTCTTGTGGGGGTGGTATTTATATTTTAATTTTTTTGCTTTTAACACTTTATAATCAAGGCTTGAAGAAGAGTACTTTTGGTATTTATCTTGGATGTACCTGCTTCTTTCCCAGACCAGAGGAAGAGCTTTTGGTGCCTGAAAGCTTGGCTAGCTTTTCTCTGGATCATACAGTTGATTCAAAATGAGAAGGCAACCTGTGGTCCTTAACAACTGAGTAGCCTTTCCTTGGCAGCCCAACGAAGGCTACTAGCAGAAGCACTATCTATGAGCAGCCTATTACATTAGTGGCACGCAGAGGCTCAGAGGTCTCCACTCCATGCTGTGACTGGATTAGGGTAAGAAGAGAAAAGATGTTGCAGACCGACTTGAAAAAGGGTCTTGTTTTCTAAGCAAAAATAGTTTATCAGCAGGATAATGAACAAGAGCAGAAAGGGTGTCTTTTCCAGGTTACCATCGCTGTATGTAGGTTCTGTTTACAAGACTGTCATGTTGACCACCTTCCTCTACTGCAGTGAAACCTGGACCGTCTATTGATGCCACATGAAGACCCTCAAGGGCTTTCAATAGCAGTGCTTGCATCGAATCCCGGAGACCAAGTGGGAGGACCGTCGGACCAGCACGAGTGTTGTCCATGAAGCTGCATCCACCAGCATCAAAGCCTTACTCTTGAGAAATCAACTCCAAAGTATAGGCCACTGTGTCTGGATATCCAAGACCCACCTCCTTCACCAGGTTCTTTTTTCCCAGCTCTCTGTTGGCCAACAGTCAAAGGGCGGCCAAAAGAAATGGTACAAAGACACACGCAAGGTTGCCCTCAAGCACAGAGGCATCAACACTAACGGCTGGAAGGAGAAAGCTGCCGACTGGTTGGTGTGGCATGACCTGGTCCTCTAAAGCGCACATCACTTTGAGGCCCAATGACTCAATACTGAGGTGGAACAGCGGTGGCGGAGGAAGGAGGAGACCAACCCGGGGCTGTGAATCTCACTCCCCTGTGCAACAACATGCTCCCATTGCCGAAGAACATGTGTATCCAGAATCAGGCTCCTCAGCCACCTGAGGACCCATCAAGCACAACTGCTACTGCTGCCACTACGGGTCCTGGAAGTACGAATTCACTCTTATGCAACGACACATGTTATACCAAAAATTAGATATATGCAAGGTAAAGTCACTCTTGTGAGATTGATATGGTGGAAGCCTGCAGTCAGCTGCTTTGTGCAGTGCATTGTGGGAGTGATACTGTAGGCAGAGGAAGAAAAAATTATTTGGGGGGGCTGAGCCGGGTGGTGGTGCCTGGGCCAGGCTGTGGCGCCAGCCTGTGCAGCCCGGCCTGGTCCGGTCCCATCAGCATGCTGCCCAGGAGCTGTGAGCCATGAAGCTGCCCGGCAGCAGCACCCATGGTCACCACTCAAGGCAACTGGTGCCCGTGCTTCTGGAGCTGGAGCTGCCCCAGAAGTGGCATGGCACCACGTCAGTACAGCCGAGGTCTTGGAACGCGTCCCTATTTGTTACTTCATAAAGTGGGTTCCCTTCATGTGAATTTGAGCTATGCCCTATTTTCCAGGAATGCACGTACAGCGTAAAGCAAGAGGAAACTGTACTCGGTTTCAAAGGACATTCTCAATAGAAGGGAAGAAATGTGGGAAGTTCTTTCCTGCAGATATCTGTAATCTTTTGGCTTGCATGTGCCATATTCTCCTAGGAATACGGTGCATATAATTAAGCTGTTCCTTTGCAAAGTCCATGTGTTACTCAGTTTAACTACAGCTTGGTTCTTGAGTAGGACTGTAAGCTGGACCACCCAAGGGGGCAAAGCACTAGGGAGGGTGGAAGGCCATGAGGTATCAGTACAGGTCCAAAGGTATAGGCAGCTAGACTGCGGGGTCCCACATCCTCAGAAAAGACACTAGGAAAGAAAGTCTGTGTGAGAGAGACCAGACCAAGGTCTTTAGCCTTACATGAGCTAATCTGTGTGGTAGAAAGACTATAGGACGGCAACACTGAGTTTCACGTGGGAACCTCTGTGCTAGTGTGGCTAGACTGCCCTGCGTACCCTTGGTAGCTCGGGTATCTGCATACTATACTGTAATCTTCAGGGTGGATATATCCTTAGAGACAGTGTCTGGACATTATTATGGTGGCCCAGCCGTTGATCCTGAATTCTTCTATACCTACTGGTTTTAAGCAGTCTTGTGTATGACCAGGAAAGGGGAATTCAGCTCATGATGGACCAGTTAGGGTAGATTTAATTTCTATATCATATAGAAAATGTATTTGGCTATTTTTTTGCTTCATTCCATCTGCAGAGTCCTATTCATTTGGGTTTAATGAGCTCCAGTGACTGCAAGGTTGACATCCATGATAGGAGACAATAACAACGATATCTTCAACATGGACATTTTTGTAGGCTCTTTGTCCATTTTTAACTACTTTTCATAGATGGAAAGCATTTTCTTACACCTCTGCTTTACACATTTCCAGAGCCAGAGGAACTAAACCCCAGTTTTGGAGTTTGGCAAAACTTTGGTGGAACCTTGCAACTGAAATGTAGAAGTGGACTTGGCTGCACTGGCAGCATGGACTCAACTCAGATTTTGCACCCAGACGTTTCTAGAGCCTGCATTGCTTCAATTCTGAATCCAGCTATACTTCTGTGGGGCGCAAATAGATAAGATGAGAGCTAAATAGATATTCTCCAGTCATCAAATGACCTTATAAAATACAATGTAAGAATGAATCTCATCTAGAGCTAAATATCACTACCTTAGCCCAACCCTGGCTATTATTGTGCATAGAATAATCCAGTCCTTTAAAATTTGGCGAGACTATTTACTCCTTTGGACTCCTGTAATAGTTAATTCCACAGGCTGCCTAAACATGTATGATAGTTTCCCTTTGGCATGCTTTAAATGTATTAGGCATTAATCTTGACCCTTTCACTGTCCCCTGAGGGGCACAGAACTGATCAAACAGCTGTACCCCTCATAACTTATAATACTTTAATTAAATCCCCTTTGGACTCCCCCCTCCCCCTGCATCTATTTTTTTCTTTCGACAGCCAGTAGGAGATACGAGCATAATTTTAACATCTAAACACTGGAAACTATGAACATATAACAATGCAAAAATAATTCCTTTTTTCCCCCAATTTACTTAATTATTTTTAAATTTAATTTCTGGAATGAATGAATGAGAGTTCTATTTATTTCTTCTGAAAACCCTTTTTGAAGTTGCAGTGGTTTTGGCCTGACATGCATAACTATAAACAGAACTGTATGGTTTTGGACAGATGCTTTTTTATAAGACTGAGTTCAAATTCTGTATCTTCTATAGCTTAACAAGACAGGGGTCTGTATATCCTTAACCAACCAAAATCACTCATCTGCACCTATAGTGGTCATGCTCACTTAAAGGCAACAGAACTGGTTTGGGAATTAAAATATCCATGATTTTACTATCCCCATCTCTTATTTTGCATCCAACTTTTGGTGTTTGGTATTTACTGGCATGTATAGTAATTGTCGAAAATGTCAGTGAATTGGCAAATTGCAAATATCACTGACAAGAAATGGAGAAATAATTTTCCACTGCTTCAGAGTTTCCACTAATACACTGACATGACTGCCTTTTTTGACTCCCTAACCCTTCTGGAGAGAGATTTAAAACAGAATCACAGGGAAGCAGAAGATCTGCTAAATTACTTTGTATTATTTATTCTTCAGACTCAAGATGGGAGTACATTATTGGGTTTCTGATTCCCAGAGGAAACCACTTATAACTTCAACTGACTCCTGGACTGCACACTCAATTTGTAGATTTACAAGTCAGCCTCAAGACCTGATAAGTTCCTTGGGCCTCACATGTTAGGATGCATATGAAAACCCGATCCAAACTGTCTGAACCTTTGACTGGCTTTGTGCTTTGTGGCAAATCTGAAACACACACTAGGTTCAATGAAAACATATTAGGTTTTTAAAGCTTTCCAATGGCCCTAGGCCAGCTTATAATTTGGTGTTGCAATGGCATGGCATTTGCTGTTTTGCATGGTGTTGTTAAGAAGCCAGGTGCAAATTAGTGGTTTAGG
Source organism: Caiman crocodilus (assembly GCA_030014935.1). Lineage (NCBI taxonomy): Eukaryota > Metazoa > Chordata > Crocodylia > Alligatoridae > Caiman > Caiman crocodilus. Next base: position 3,554,703 of record JAGPOW010002173.1, on the reverse strand, counting down.
ATAGGTTTCATTGGAATCCTAAAGTCAAAGAGAAATTCAGCTCCAAATCCACAGAGAAGGAAACAAAGGAAATGTTTGCATGGGCCTCCTGCAAAGAAAAGCCATGGAACTCAACACACGGCTATCATCCACACCTAAAAAAATAATTTGTCAGTCCCTTGCAGGAATAGCTCCAGGCCCTGAAGCCTACAACAGTGTTCTTACTAAATTCTTTAGGAACTTGGTTTCTCTGGCATTCCCATTTGCAAACCACTTCATAAAAGAGAATTTATTTCATGGGCTCTCTTCCTGTCAGCCCTCCAGGTTGCCATGAAATATGTTCCGTTGGGAGACCCCAGAAAAATGCTTCTTATCCCACAGATATCTGTGAGTAATGCAATCAAAGTGATTTTGATGGGCCTTGCTTTCCTGGAGGAGTCCTCCTACAAAGGGAATCAGATGGCTGTGGGTCTCTGAAGCTGTGGTAGATCATATTGTGATTTATGAGGTTGCTACTGTCACGGCACCACTAGGCCTGATGATTCAGCTGACGTAGTAGATACTCATAATTTTACATCTAGAAGGGCCCAAGTTCAGTTGCAACAGGATATCTCTGGAGGCGGCAGCCCTGGTTTGTTATAGTGTGCAAACCACTGTTGTACATAATATCCTTAGCACACTGTATATTATTTTTAATTAAAAAAACCCCAAAAAACTACCAATAAATGTGAAGAGCGTGTGTGGTTCATGCTAGGAGCAGTTTCTGGAAGAGTGTAAGAACAGCTGGTGACCAGCTGCTACATGTTGAAGTCTCTTTACCTGTGATCCGAGAGATTGGCACATTTGCTATAATAAGGCAGATCCATTGCACTGTAAATGAGTTGGATGAAGAGTACCTCTAGAGTTGCACATTGATAATAATAGACCACTTTACGAGTATTATAAGAATAGACCACCGAATGAATACGAGCCATCAGTGCAATGCTGTAGCCAACAGGGCAAATAATACTCTGGCGTGCATCAATCAATGCATCTGCAACAAAACCAAGGAGGTGATTCTTCTGCTCTGCTCGGCATTGGTGAGACTGCACCTGGAGGACTGCATCCAGTTTTGGGCACTGCACTTTAACAAGGATGTGATGAAGCTTGAGAAAGTCCAGAGAAGAGCCATCTGTGTGATCAGAGACGTGCACGGCAAGCCATATGAGGAAAGGCTGAGGGACCTGGGACTCTTCAACCTGAAAAAGAGAAGGCTGAGAGGGGACTTGGTAGCAGCTTACCACTACATCAGGGGAGTACATCAAGGGCCTGGTGAGCAACTGTTGACCAGGGTACCCTTGGGGGAAACTAGCAGTAATGGTAATAAACTCCTGGAAGACCATTTCAGTCTCAACATTAAGAAAAACTTCTTCAAAGTTGGAGTGTCCAGACTGTGCAATAAGCTCCCTCCAGAGGTGGTGCAATCGCCTACCCTGGAAATCTTCAAGAGGAGATTGGACAGTCACATTGCAGGGGTCACCTCACCCCACTTGTCTCTTACCTGCCCGGTGCAGGCGGCTGGACCCGATGATCTTCCAAGGTCCCTTCCTGCCCCACAATCTTTGAATCTATGAGGACAGGGTCTAAAGTAAAAAGCAGAGGCCGGATGGAGAGAAAAGGGCATTCAAGATAAAAGTGACTTATAAAATAACTCAAAATGTCAGCACGTGATTATGCTGCTTTTCCCTGAATCATTATGTAGACCGGTGTGTTGCAAAACCCTGGCGCTGTAGAAACTGCTAATGGACAACAGCTTTGGGGATGGCATGAAACACTAAATGTTAATGGACTGGCTAGGCAATGCGGTGGATGGTTATAGCTCCAATGGGGAAAGATCGTTTGACAGCGGCAATTCACAACTAAGATGAGAGAGAAAGTGGATTGCTGGGATTCTTGACTTCTGAATAAGGGAGCATTACACAAGGCAGATCTGAGTAATTCTGAACCTGCAATACTGACAGTCTGCCATGTGGCATTTTCAAAAAGGACGTTAGGCCTCATTTCATTGCCTTGACCCTGATGATTGTTTGCACTTTTGGAAAGGGGATGTAAATATCCCCTCTAGCCAATGATCAGGATGTGATTTATAATTTGCCAGACAATTTATACTTCATGCAAGTGATGGGCAGTATTGACAGACCTGGGGGACCAGTAGCTTGCAAGAGGTCCAGTTGGGAATGGGATGTCTTTTGCTTTCTCTGTTTGTAAGCTTACTGTTGTCTCTAAAGGGCTTGGTTATAATTATGATTAAAAATGTTTTTATCCAAGTTAGGGCATCTAAACAGGATTTAACTGTCTAATCTGCTTAGATAGTTTTGAGAATCTCTCTAGGCATTTACGAAAATCACACCCCTAGCTGAAAGTCTATGCAAGTTTGCTATATAGATGTTTTTGAAAATCCCACTAGGTACTGACATACCTTTAAAAATTGCCTATTAGGCACCTAAGTCTCATTGAAGGGCACGTTGGGCAAGAAGACCAAAAGTTCTAGGCATTTTTGACTATTTTACTCTAAATATCAGCTTGATGTTTAGGTATTTGAGCTTGCAGGGCCCAGCTCCCAAAATGGAAGTGATGGGACATGGTTTTTAACAGTTATCTAGTAACTTCCAAACATGGATGTTCTTTCAAGGGTTTGAAATCGGGGCCATCTGGGAAGCAGAAATACTAAATTCAATCAAAGCTGAAGTGCCTGGAGAGGAAAGAAACTATTGCTACCTTTCGGAATAGCACCAATAGTGGGAACAAGAGTGTGGTTTAGTCTTCCACCACTTTTATTTTTTACTAAGCATAAGCTTAAGGTTTAAAAATGAAGGTGCTTTGAAACAAAAGGTGGATTTCTCTGTTTAGAAATGTAAAAATGGCAGTTTCTCCCAAAATAGTTTTTGAAATGGGCAGTTTATGAAAACCAAACCTCACCTGCCCCTGGAGAGGTGAATTGTAAATCCAGGAGCGCAGATCCTACTCCATGTATTGGGTATGTAAGTGAGAGCCTACACTTCTTCACTCAAGTCCCCCAAAACTTGTTAAGACAAAAGGTAGGCAGGTTGCCTTCCTCCTCCTGCTTTGTTGTGACTTAGTTTTAAGGCTAAGATAACATTGTGTTACAAAAATAGATGCACTAATGGACTTTCAGGGTGGAATAGGATCCTGTTTAGGGGTCTAACAGTTGAAGTAGGATCTAGCCCAGAATGTCCAGATAATTGGTGTTCTGGGATACATCATGCTTTAGGTTATCAGGTGAATCTGAGGTACTAGAAATGGGTTGGAAGATCAAAGACGGCCCAGGAAAAATGCAAAAAAAAATGCAAAAAAAGCAGGAACCCCCCCCCCCCCAACAAAAAAGCATGTATGCCCAGGAAATGTGCCCTCTCTTGTCTGCAGTCCAGTCATTTCAAGGGGCGCACAGGCTGAACCCAAACACAGCAGTTCGAGATGGCCTAGCAAGGGTCTATGAGAAGAAGCATGGTGGAAGGCGAATGAGAGAGTCTTTGAAGTGGGGGATGGGGAAATAGAGGAACTTAGTACGGGGAAAAGAAGTGGAGGGAGAGAGAGTGAGATGCACGGACCCCTGGCATTGGGGAAGGGTTGGGGAGGTTTGCAGGGAATCTCTGAAACCAGGGACACACGAGGGTGACACACCAGTAGCCTATCAAGGCCAGGGGTAGGGCAAGGAGCCCCTGTTGTGCATAATGAGCTTGGCCTACTGTAACTAGGAGATCCCCTTTGTTTGGAAAAGACCCCTTAGTGTGACCCCTTCGTTCTGAAAAGCTCAAGGCATATATATAGGGTGAAGCCTTCACCCCATCAGCTTCAAAGGGGCCAGGGTTTCCCCCTCGGTATTTTATTTGATCACTCAGTCATTGTGAGAGGAGGTTGGTGCCAGTCTTGAATCTCACTTTGAAACCCAAGAGCCACAAATGTTCATTCCAGTAAATGTTACTGAGCAGAAAGATTTCCAATCGACAGCTCCAGAGAGGCATGTGGACATGGCTGAAAGACTCTCACTGAACAGAAGAAAAAATATCCATGGGAAATGCTACATATGCTACATGCTTGTTCAAATCTATAAAGGACTTACTAATAACTGCTTTGTGGTTGAAGTCCTGGACTAGGTCTCAAAGAGGTTTTGACTCCTGGCCCTGTCACGTATTTCCTTTGTGATCACTGGCAAGTCACTTGACCCCTCTGCATCTCAATTCTGTATCTGTGAAAGTAGGACGATACGTCCCTTCACTTGCCTGGTCCATTTAGATGGTATGATATTTGGCGTGGGGGGGTATGCTTTCTATGGGCATGGATGGACAGTGTCTTAGCCAAAGGGGTCCTAGTTTTAGTTGAGATCTAGATTTGCAAAGGCAAGTTCTGTGCCGTGTATACGCCATAGATCTAGGCCACAGTGCTTATAGTTCGGCCCTGCAGATCCCAACGAACCTGCAAACTCTGCCAAATTCTTTGTCCTAAGGACGCAAAAAAGAAAAAGAAGTCCATAGATCTCAAAGTCAGTATCATCCTTGCCATTTTGCGTATGGGGAAATGGAGGCCCAGAGATATAAATGGACGTGTCCAGCAGGCCGGTGACGGAACTGGGTGAGAGCCCACATCACCCACATCTGAGTCTGGCTCCCCATCTTCCCTTTGTGGCCGGCGTCATGACGCATTCGAAGCTCAGCGACGAGGGCAGCTTGGGAGTTTAGAATAAAGAGAGGCACAGATTCGGATGCGGATTCACATTCAGGGAAACAAAAAGACCTTTTACTCAAATATATCAGAGGATGAATCCAAGAGATAGATTAGGAAGAAGGATAAAGTAGAATAAGGAGTTCTTTCAAAGACACTGGAAGAAATCGAAAGGCTATAAAACATCGCTGCCACTGGCACGCTGCGTTCCCCAGCGTTCGCTTTCTGTTCTTTGTTTCAAGGGAGCCGGTTCACACTTTTAAAGCGATGGATACGCTAATGATGACTTTCACTTGCTAAAACACATCAAAGTTGCTCTATTAGATAAACAGATTTGTTTAATGATTACATTTTGCCTGTGCCAAGTGAAAGCACATAAAATGCAAGTTTTGACAGCTTTGTATATACTTTTTGCCTGAGCAGTACAATGGAAATTGTTTGTACTCTTCGCCAAAACAGTAAGGCTCTGTAGCTCTGAGTTTGGCAGGGATAGTGTCTAGTCCAAATCACTCTCCAGTGATGCCTGGAAGAGAAATGCCGGCGATTTGTTTTTAAGCTCACAAGATTGTTCTGTGCTGTACAGCATGATCCAAAGCAATTTTAACTGATGATGCTCCAATGTCTCTTGACGAGCATTGGAAATCATTAGAGCCCTCAGAGATGGAGCCCAATTCTAGCAGCACAATTAAAATAAAGGAGTGACTCAAATGTGCTGCGTAGGATTAATAAATAATAATAATAATCCAAAGATGAGTTAATTCAGTGGAAGGGCTCTAGTGACTTGATGAGCTTTAGGTCAGGCCTGAATTGTGGCAGCTGGCTTGAAGATAGCCAACTTGGCAGAAAGTTTCTTGCCATATTATCCTGCGTTAATGCCACAGCACTGTGGCCCTGCAAAGTCCCACCGGCCAAGTCTGTTTTGTTTTAAACTCCATGATAAATAGCCTAGGCATGAATACCTATTTGCTTATCTATTCACCTTTTAAAACCATATAAACATATAGTAAGCGGTATGTCAAGTTGTTCTGTTTCCCAACCACAATGATATCAGACACAGGCTATATTCTGATCTGGATGGCTGAATTTCAGACTTAAATGGTCAAGATCAGAAACGGAGGAAGTCCTGCACCCAGAAATGCAAGCATTTTCCAAATTTTCCTGTGCATATTTTTGTCCTTTATTTCTACCTTGCCTATGCAAGCCCTGTTCCCAATTCACAGCCTGCTTTATGCATCTTTCCCTAACTATAACATTTGCTTTCCTACAAGTGCAAGACTTCAGGCAAAATATAAATGGAGCCAGCAATGCCTCTGGGTCAGATCCTCAGGCTTAGTCTTACTACACTTATCCATCACTGTGACATTTACATTTCTGCAACTGCAACAACTGCCACCTGATAATTACAGCATTAAAAGATTTCTCTCCATGGAAAATGAAGCAAACTTTTCATGTGCTCCAAGCTCACCCTAGAAGTCTAAATATTGTGTTTGGTTTTGTTTTACCACCAGATAGCTTAACTCTATAACTTATTGAGCCTTGTAAAGTATTGTATTAGCAACTGTTGATGTGTTTAACACTGAAATAGTTTATCGGTGGGCTTCTTTCTGACACTGCTGACTAAAATTACCATTTGGTGCACTGGAAATTCTGAAATAGCCCCAACAACAGTGCACTAATTATAAACTGCATGATTCAGGAGACTTGAACAATGACCCTTTCCCAAGCCAGTTGCTGGGAAAGGACCTTGCTGTACAGCATGTCAGCTACTTGTTCGGAGATCCCCATGCATTTGCTTGCTGCTCTCTTCATTGTAAGGATGGGACTGTGGCAGGTTATTGCACTCCCAGACTTTCCAGAATTGAGTTTAAAGATGCTGACCATTCACAAACCCATTGTAAAAGCTGGGTACTGGGGATACTCAACAGCACTTTAAACCATGTACTGGGGGCTAGACTCATTGAAGTCAGTTCATGTGTATGTGGTGGAAGGACTGCAAATGCTGGTGTGCTCCAGGGAGCCAACCTAGTATTTTGTTGCTCAAATCTGCTCCTTTTATATCTCATTGCAAAGGCCAGGGAAGTTTTCTAAGATATTATATACCAGCCCCATTTGTATCAATCGATACTTGGGAGAATTGAGACAGATATCCTTTGATATCGAGGAGGTCTCCATTTTATAGGCACAGGATCTGCCCTTGGGAACACCTACAAGAGGCCCTCAACACTGATGCATGCTCTTGAAGACAGAGATCTCTAAGCAACACTTTTGGGCATCTTGCTCAGGGTGTGTAGCTGATTATGTTGCTAAGATTCAGCAGTCTGCAAGATGAAGATCTTCCAAGAGCCTACAATGTCTGCATTAACAAGGGTCTACTTAATTCACGATTGCATGGACTTCATGAAATAAGGGATTGTCTGCAAAATCAACTTAAAAAAAGAAATAAAATGCTGGCTCCCCAGTGGGAACCAGTGGTTCGTGCTGCCCATGCAACCCAGCCTCGCAGCCTGCCGGGGGGGAGAGTTGGAAAGGCGCTGGCTGGTGCGGGGCACGAAGGGCAGCCTGGCTCCAGCTACACACCCCACGGCGGTCGCCCTCTCCTCCCTCCTCCCCATCCTGCCTACATTAATGAATTGCTTTTTATTAAGATAAGCCTAAATTAGTGTTTCTCACCTTTCTGTACAACTCTACATATAATTTACCTTGTTGTATAGTGCATCTGAGCACATCCAGGAAATATTTACAGAATTTGCTACTTATACAAAAATTGTTTCATGTTGACCCCTATTCATTAAGATTATGGTTGAATATCATACAAATCAATAGATCTGCGCTATTCTTACCTAACATGTACCATATTTTTCTAATGGACAAGGAACGAACATTGTGTTCCTTGCCTTAATTAAGGCTCCAGGCAAAACTGATTTCACATTTTTTGACAAAAAAAAAAGAAATACAACCATGATAAAATGAAAAATGGATGCGAGTGCATGCAGTATTTTTTTAAAAGGTGATGCCATTGCACTCATTATAATACAATTGTCTGTAAAAACAACAGATGTTCTGATATCCATAGACATGAGACATTAATACATGTTAAAAGATCTTGAAGATCTTTACAAATGACAGTGGAACAATTGATATAATTAAGGCTGAATTGTAGGTTTTTCTTACAGAGGGTTACAATCATTGAGATGATATCATATATTAAGTGACAGCAGTCTAGCAAAGAAATCTAGATCATTTTCAGATTTGCTTTTTGCATTTTAAAGATAAAAGCAGTGTAGATCATGAAGAGGCAAGTTTGCTGCATATTGAAATTGGCACTCTGAACTTTGATAGCCATAAAGAATAATTTTAAAAAAAAAGATCATAACATTCAAATTTGCCATGATTTAGCTGTTGTTTCCTTTTAGAGGAAAGCACCGACTTAAATTTAGCGTACAATTTAATTTAAACTTTAACCACGTAAGGAAGTGTTTTCTCAATTGGCACTATTGTTCACGCTTGTCTCTTAAGGTTGTATGATGAACGAGATATACTTAAAAGCATGCTTAAAAGCTTTGCTGAGTTGAGACCTTGGAAGATGAGCTACTTTTTTGGCATACGGTCAAACCAACTCTCCCTAAATTATAATATAGGATTTGGAATCGGAGCGACTACGTCTGCTGTGAAGGGCAGGCTACTCCTGATTCAACAGCTGGAAACAGCAGTTGTTGTTTCAAAGAGCGGTGCGTGACACAGTTCCTTTTCTAATCTTTGATCAACAGCATCACCTTGCCCGGTTCACAACTCTGCTGTATTTGCTATCAAGACCGCTAATAACCCCACTATGGAAAATCCTTCTGGCATCCTTGAGAAAAGGAAACCCTTTGGAAAACCTGGCATAAGTATTTGGTCCAGGTGTGTATTTATTCAATGGACAATAGTATTACATTAAGGGTAGCATTGTGCAGGGCCTAATCCGAAGACCATTGCAGTAAATGGGAGTTTTGTCCATTAACTGGCTTGCTCCTTGATTCTTAATGCAAGCAAAACTTGACTGCAGCACAACCCTGCAGTATCCTTTCAAGCTAAAATGACATTACTTAACCATATATCAAATGTATAGTATTATGGGAGATAGTTGCATCCAAAGCACTGAAACACTTGATGATGAGGGAAAATGATTTTTGTATGTTTGTTTTAAATTAATGAAATTTGTTGGGAACGATTAATTATGTTGGTATAATGTCAAGGCTCAAGGTGGATAAGCCAATCAAGGACGGACAATGGCACTATCACGTATCACACAGCCTATATAGAGGAATCTACAAAACAAACACAAGAAAGCACCAACATTAATCTTCCCCATTCAGATAGGATCATCCCAGAGCAATAGTTTGGCCAAAGCCTCAGGACAACACATTTTCTATCATCTCTAGGAGAGGTCAAGAAGCAAGATGCTTATTCCAGCTTTTGAAAGACAGAATGGGTGGGTCAGAGAGAGAAAAGAAATTTGGGCCAGAGGAGATGAACAATGGGGCATCCATGGAGAGTCTCCTTTGCTTGCGTCCACGTTTTTTTAAACAACTAGAGCTATAAGAAAGCTCCTGTTCAAACCACTGAGAAGACTAGAGAGTATGCAGCAAGGGGAGCTTGACCATGATGCTTCACTTCAGGAAGGGAAAGATGATCGTGAACGGTATTAATCTACTATGGAAGATGTTATAGCTTTGGGTGGGCAAAAGTGCTGCTCGAGTATAGCTGGTAGCATGACTCTAATGTACCTTTACTTTCAAGTCACTTCTTGAGAACGTTCTTAGGAAGACCCAGAAACAAAAATTGAAGGAGGTGAAGATAGCTCACGTATGGTTTGAACAGCACTAAGTGTCTCTAAGAGATCCACGGCAGCGTAGTCGCTTAACTTCCATTTATAGGAATAATTCATGCATTTCTCACATGAGCATGCCTTCTTGCACGATTCATGCTGACTCCCCATTTCCACTGGAGCTGGGGATAGCTTGACACAATCTTTCCTGCCTTGTTGTCATTTCTGCTTCTGGTTGCAACCAGAAGCACGGCGCAGAATCAACCACAGCAATCTGGCTGCTGTGCTTATGCCAACGTTATATTTTTCATCTAGGTTATGCCGTGACTAGAAATCTTTTAGATATAAAAAACTGAATTGTTCTAGAGGCTGAGGTTCAGGTCAGCCCTTATTTGAGCCAAATGAGGTCTCCCGTTCCTACTGCTGTTTATATTTTACAAGCAGCAAAAGGGCCTTTTCATGGCTCAGAGCCGAAGAAGAGCTGGCTGCTATTCTGCTGCAGCGTTATAGGGGTCACTGGACCGCTTGGGTGGGAAGTAGGAATAGCTTGACCTTATCCTGTGTGTATATATATTTTACAGCTTAGCTTTTCACACTTGACCTTGGATGTAGTGCTGCAGCTGCCCTGGCTTGTTGGCAATATATTTGTGTTCACTTATCTCCCACCTGGCAGTTATTTTTTCCACCAGTGCTAAGTTTCCACTTCCTTCACCCAGACCCCCTGTTAAGAGAAGAACAATTTCCTTTCCCCTGTGGGTTTTATCAGGGCTGTGTAGCTTGATCTAGTGAGCAAAACTCAGGCCTGAAATCCATTTTACCTAAATTCTAACAACTTAAATATTAGCCCCGGTCAATCCACGGGAGTCCTTTTTTGGCATGTTTCTCACTCAGTTTGCCAAATGGATACAGTGTTATGGCTCTATTTGCTAAACGCACTGCAAGAATTAATTAACAAATAGCATTTTATACAGTTAAAGCATTAGAGTGCTAAGTATGAGACTGTTCCTTGAAATTGCAAGCGTTCCTGGGCAGAGATCCTGAAAGAAAGGGATCCATACCAAGCAATATTAGATCAAATACTATACCCTCCAGGGCATGAGAAGGCAAAGAAACTACTGAATGGGAAAGCTTAGATTCTGATTCCTGTGATGGGTATATTGCTGAGGTCCACCAAAAAGAAAATGGAGAGTATCTAGAAACACAATGGGAGGGTAGTCCTTATGGGGGAGTGGTGTAGTAGTAACCTGTGAACCACAGAGTTGACAGACACTTGCCCAAGATGCACAAAAATTACAGATGTTTAATGTGAAAATATAGCACCTCGAATTAAACTTCAAAGAGGGAGGACAGATTGCAGGATGGAAAAGTCTGGAGGGGGTTATCCAGAAGGTACTCGGGGCATTTATTTAAAAGGCTACTTGCGGCTGCAGCGCTTGTGTAAATAGAGAGTCTTAATAGAGAGTCCGCTTAGTTTTATAAGCTGACTCCCCTCACGCTCTGCCCTAGCGTGCGGTACATGAACCAGGCTTAGATGTCTACTATTAGGCAGGAAGATAAGAAAAATGTTAACCCCATTTTTTTCAGGAGCAGCAATGAGTCTAAGAGCCCCCGAAGCAGAGTCACATGCCTGGAAAACACCTGTTAGCAGAGATTAACAGGCAGTCTTTGGCTGGGGAATTACGCATTTCAGTCATATTGGAAAGGAAAATGGCATCAATGAAAATAATAATCTATTAAAAAATCCCTGTACGGCATATTTTAAGCAGTTCTTTTTTAGATCGTCTACTTCCATTTATCATTGCAAGGCTAATACGTTGCAGTTGAGGCCCACTTTTACATGCATGCGCATGCATAAAACACATGCAGGGATGCATGCAAATAAGGTAAGCACGTTCAGACCAAACTGTCTTTTTGATTGGGTAACTGCTCAGTTTGTGTAGGCCTAAACAAGCTTTCAGTAACTAAACACTCTTTGGGTAAGTACAGACAGTCAAAAATCGATTCAGTCTTTGCAGGTGGGTCTAAGCTATGTAGCTAAATTGGAGTGGCGGGTTTTTAAACATAGTGCTTCAATTTAGGGCATAGTAAACCCCCGTGGTGTGTACACAAGGATCAGGCCGGGTGCTTCCCTCCACGGCTGTAAGGTAGCAAACTAAAACATTGTGGACGTGCTTTATTTTGTCGCGTCCTAAAGTCACTTAATGTGCAATACGCTGCTGACAGCGTGAACGGTCGCACCATGAAAGTGGTGCAAGAGGGCATTTAAGCTGCTTTTGTGGCATGTCTGAAGGCCCTTTGATTCCAGAAATGCAGCCATATGCCTGCAGTGGCCAAGGCAAACACCAGGGGGTGCTACAGCATGCTAGAGCAGACAACTTGGGCCAAGGCTAGCCCACCCAACCTTGGGCCAAGGTTCCTGGGGGATTTGCAAAGCATCCTGAGATGCTGGGGAAATGTGGATTCACTGGAATCCGGAGGGGATCTGGGACAGAAGTTCAATAAACCAGTTTAACCTACATCAGTTAAGTCTGATACTACATCCATCCAGGTTTATCTTAAACTGGTTTTGGTCATTTTGAAAGAGGTTTATGTGCACTGAACACAGATTTGGACTGGTTTCTGATCACTTATACTGTTTTATGTATAACTTCCATCTTTAGCCTTTGTGTTTTGCCTCTGTCTCCAGTTCAGGAAAATATAGTTTCAAACTGGTTGCACTAAGGGAAAAAAATATTTTAGAAAATGTGTTAATCTAAGGTAAACTATGTCCAGCTACTCTGTCCTCATCCATGCTATCCAGAAATCGTGTTTGAGTGCCTACTCATTTTTGAACACGGTATACTTTTCCAGAAGACACAGCCTAAGCATGTGCTTACCAGCTGCTCTGCATGAAGGCCGTGAACATGCCCATCTATAAACTTGTCCGTGTTTCAATTAACAACAAACAACAAAAGAGCTGAACAGCTCTTCCTTAGACTTTCCCATTCAAATCCGTGCTATGAAGAAGTATGAAAAAATGTCAACAGGAAAGATGTGTTTTCCTCGAGAATTTTGCAGTCAGCTGAGAACCGAACGCTACTCCCACCCCCTTGCAGCTCTTCAGACAGGACACTTAGAAAAAGCTTTTTTTTTTTAAGGTTTTCTTTTTGTTTTCTGGCTTTTTTGTGCTGACCACGCTCTCTTGTCAGTCCTTGAATAATAGGTTTCCGCTCTCGGTCATTTAGCCTGCACACAGCAATCAGGACATATATGCTAGCTTTGTGCATCTGAATAAACCTGATTATATTCTAGCCTTTGCAAAAAGTCCCAGAATGGAACCTCACATTGGTCCTGCTGAAATAATAGAAATCTGGTGCGAAGAACCAGAGAAGTGCACAGCAGTTTGAAGTCTATGCCATCGCAAAAGCAGGCAGTTCCTAATCTTCTCCAGCTGCGATTGCTTAGGTTTATTGGATGCTGATGGATTACACCACTTCTGGGAACTCAGAACTGCTGTAGCTTGAGTATTAATCAACCGTTTTACAGAGAGAAAGTCACGTTGGTCAAGGGTCAGGCTCTAAGTTGAAATCGCATGTGTACAAACGCCAGAACTCAGCGTTGTAGGTGCGAAGCCGCTCCTGAGATGCAACGCACGTATTGACATCCAATGGTTGTGTTAAATGCATACAGGCAAAAGCTGAGAGTAGAAAATGTGTAGGCAGGCAGTGATGTCCGGGAGGGTTGAAGCATTTGATCTTTGATAGAAACAGACCATGGGTGGGGGACATTTCCCAGACACGTGACGACACCTTCACTCAATGTTGAGAGATAAAAGCTGTTCTGCCTCCTCTCCCCTCCTAGAAAGGGTCCTTGATACAATGAAAGCCAGTACATGGCTTGACAAATCAAGGTCCTTTTCTCTTTTGTGAGTGAGCTACCAAGAGCACTTTAAAATGTTCTTGGACTTGGCAAACCAGAGAGATCCCCTAGGGATTTTAAATGGAAGATGCAAAAATGCTGCCTGCCTTTTCCTTCTGAGCATCTTGGATGTCTTGTTTTCATTGCGTGTCCTTGCTTTGTAGTGAGCGGTTCATGCACAGTCTCAATTAGAGACACTTAACACTGTAACACATCAGAAACTTCTGCCACTCAGGGGAAAAAAAAAACACTTCTCTTTTTTAATTATTGTGTGATTTTTTCCTCCCCTGCTTCTACTGAATATTTCTGACATGATCCAGGGATCATACGTACCTATTTTTTCTCCAAGACCTCAGGAAGGGCATTCTGCGCCTGAAATCTCTCTCAACTATAAAGTATGGTGCAGTTAAAGTTGCTACCAAACACACCTTGCACCTTTTGCATGGCACTATAAAACAAGCAGAAAATCAGCCCTTGCTGTCAGCCACGATGCTAAGACAAGACCTCAAGATGGGAAGCATGAATTGCACATATGACAGACACAATTAGTTTGCTCAGGTCACTACTATGTTTTTAAAACGTGTCTGCGTTTTTTCAGTCTTTGCCAGAACGGAACATTTTACTGTAGCTGTATCACTCCCGTCTGGTTCTACATTTAACATAAAGCCATTGGAAATAAAATGGGCCATTCATTTTTGATATCTTACAAACCGACTGACTCATTTCAGCAACTCCGCCTTGCCAAAACAGACCTTTTTTTCCCAGTTCATGGACTCAAGAAGTGATTTGAGAAACAAACATCTCTCCAGATTACCTCGAAACGGTGGCCCATGTTCTTAGATTGTCATTTTTCCATTGACCGCTCCAGGATTTCTTTCCAAAAATATCGTGTTAACTCTGAATAGTTGCCAGCCACCACTGTCTTTGGACAGTTAACATGTGTACTTCCCCATCCAACACAAAATCATATTGCAGTTGATGGGAACAGTGGATGCAACCTGCCCTCTGTGAGGAAAGCTGGATTAATGCCCTTCATTCTTTCTAATCCTTTGAAGCATTAGGCCCCCCCGTCACCTTCCCACAAGGCTCTACCGCAGGCCAGAGACATGAATTTGATATTGAGTGCTTAAGCCAGGTGGTTGGGAATGTTCCTTTCATCCTATTTTTGCTTACCTGCCATTTTAAGCCTATTTGTAAATAGACATCAAAGGGTAAAATGCAGAACACCATGCAGGACACGATTTCCAAGAGAAAAAGATGTTTGCCTCTCTCTGTAATGTTCTGTATTGCCACTTATTTTCTAGTAACCATTGGGACACGTTGCTGAAGAAGACTCAAGGTCAGAGTGTAGAGTTAGCTGACTTTTTTCACAATATTTGTTCCCTGTATGTAGAGATATTATAATAGCAGTGTGCATGGGAACAGTTTCCAAGAATCCTGGTGACTTAGGAGCCTGATGCAATTTTTATACCAGGAGGTTTTAAACGGTATAGAAAGATGAGCTCTGTGAACATTGCACTTTTTACAGCTGGGCAAGATTTGTTAGTCAAAGCTGGGCTTTGCCTATAGAGCTGCAGGCTTCATAGACAGTTCTGCCAACACAGCTAAAACAGTCAGAGATCTTTCCACTTCCCCACATAGCCTTGCTGATAGACCTCCACTGAACAGACTTGGCCAAAGTCCCTTTTTCAAAGGGCCTTAGACACTTGTGGCCAAATGACCCCGGGATTTTAAGGCACTATAAAGCTGCATTCCAATAGTTAATAGGATTTTTAAAAGCAACTAGAAGACTACCTTCTACTGAAAGTACGGGGACTATCCACGTGATCAAAAACCCATGCAGCGTCAGAGTACAGTTAGAGTAAGGCCTGGTATAGAAGTATGATGGAGGCAAAACAAGGGATAGGTATCCTGTTGCAATACTGTATCATGAACTACTGATTGCTTTAATTCTGTCTTGGACATTTTCCCAAAAAGATGGGATTTTCAACAGTAAGTCTGTGTGGAAATGATCCTCTTTAAATCAAAATTTTGGAGTTTTTGTAGAAAAAAAATGAAACCCACAAATCAAAACATTTTAGAGAGAAATTTCTATAGGAATGATTTGTTGGGTTGCAGTGAGCTACTTTTCTTTTTCCTGAAAAACCATTTCCTGACTAGGTCTTTACTGCTGGGTATATAGGAGAGGATTTTGAAAAGTACCCAACCATGTTTTTCAGTGTGTGTGGAACTAGGGAAATGGGATACTTCTGAAAAATTTAGCTTGCAATGAGCAGTAGTCAGTAAGGCATTTATGTCCATGTGGCTCTTGGAGAACTCACTACAGCAGCACCAATGGATCTTTATTTTTGGTCTGGATTGTAATGGTACTTGTTTTAGGAGCTCAACATCTGGTGTTGCAGTAGGTTCATAGACTCATAGACTGTAGAGTCGGAAGGGACCACAATGGATCATCGTGTCCGACCCCCTGCCCCTGGCAGGAAAGAGTACTGAGGTCAGATGACCCCAGCCAGGTGTCTATCTAGCCTCCTCTTGAAGACCTCCAAGCTAGGTGAGAGCACCACCTCCCTTGGCCGCCCATTCCAGATTCTGGCCACCTTACTGTGAAAAATTTCTTCCTAATGTCTAACCTGAATCTACACTCCACTAGTTTGTACCTGTTATTCCTAGTTACTCCTAGGGGTGCCCTGGTAAATAGTGCATCTCCAATTCTCTGTTGTCCTCCCTTGATAAACTTGTAGGCGGCTACAAGTTTACCCCTCAGACATCTCTTGTGAAGGCTGAAGAGATCCAGATCCTTCAACCACCCCTTATAGGATCTTGCATGGAGGCCATTAATCATCTGAGTGGCCTCCTCTGAGCCCTCTCCAGATTCTCCGCGTCCCTCTTGAAGTGCGGCGCCCAGGTTTTCAGACAGAAGGTGAACTTAATAATGAAGATAAGAGTATTTGAGGTCCAAATCATCCTGCTGAGCTTCTGAAGTTTGCATGGTTCCATCACGCATTAATTCCAGTCCTGTTTTTATCTGTATGTGTTTCAGTGCTAGATGTGAATTGCTAAGGTAAAGTCCTGCAGTTTTGTGTATGTGGGCCAGGTGTCTGGCTGCTTAGCTGCCATCCAGTTTGAAGTAAACCAGGACAGTGTTTCCCTTTTTAAAGATAAGCTCCAGTCTACACAGTGTTATTTTCCTCCAAAATAAGATTCTGAGTTTTGGAGCAAAAGGGCCAATAACACATATAGGACAAATTGGTGTTATTCCATAGGCTTCAACCATTCAGGTCCTTCTTCACCTGCAAACCTTGGATGAAAACACAAGGATCTCAAAAGCTAGTGAAGAAACAGCTGCATTTCAGTGGAGCTACAACACTATGGGTGACTTTGTAGCAAAGGAGCAATCAAGAATCAAGTACAAACTTTTATTTTTATATAGACAAGGTTGATTCAGTTAACAGTGATGTGTACATTAGATGCAATTGCTTCAAAAAGACTGTATCCAATGCATAATTCAAGTTTGTTCTTTATTGATGACACAGAATAAAATGGATTACAATCTATTTTTATCTTCCTGGAAAGTTTAAAAATAAAACCCAGGTTTCAATAATGCATTAAACAGCAGTAATGCATTTTGACCTTTATGAAGTGACTCAGTGTGGTGCATGTCCAATTTCAGGGTAGACAGATGAATTAAATCATTAGCAAGCTACTGTTATGATGATTGTGGTAGTACATGTGGATAGGTGAATATTCAGAATAAAACCACCTTTAGGAGCCAGTAAATTAAATATCTGAGTGTACACAATGAGAGAGCCTCAAAGAGCATAACATTTTGTTTCACTGAATATCTCAGAATTCGAATGCTGATCTAAAGAATAGGGGTGTGTGAAGTGGGACCTATTCGATTCAGATTCGGCCTGAATCGGGGACAGTGATTCGATTAGTTGATTTGGATCACTGTCCCTGATTTGATTTGGCTGAATCCTAATCTGGAGATTTGGATCAGCGATTCAGACACAGACACAGCTTTAAAAGTTGTTTTCATAATCGCTGCAATGGTGAGGCAAAAGGAGTGTCCCACGAGAGCGTGTGTGGGGGGGTCCTCCATGTGCTCAGCAGTGAAGTTCTTCTGGTCCACTTGCAGGTCTGCTGAGGGCGGGCACGCGGGTCCCTCCCTTGCACCCCTCCTGGCTCAGCGATAGGCTGTAGGAGGACCCCAGGTGCCCCCCCAGACCCAGGAGGCACCAATCACCAAGCCAGGGAAGCAAGGGGGGGGTCCCCCAGCATGCTCCCTAGTGGACTGGAAGTAGACCAGAAGTCCTTCTGGTCCACTTCTGGGTCTGCTTAAAGTCTATGCCAGACTTTAAGGGCCAAAATTTAGAAGTATGTAAGTGCTTACGGACTAACATCAACTTCTAGGTGGGTTTCCAAATACCAAGGTCTCATTGAAATCAATAGGAGTTAGGCACTTTTTAGTACATTTGACTAGGCATGTATTTGCATTTAGGAGGCAAATGTCATGCTAAACCCAGATTCTGGCTAAAGTACTCGTCCCGGGTTTGCAATCTGCCCTCAGAAATGATCGTTAGAGTATTGGTTACATATAGTGGCATTCTTCACTTCTATTCCAAACCACTGAATAGTGCTATGTGTGGCTGCAGCATTTCACTCATGCTTGAAGGAATTTCTTTCATGCCCCTTACATCAGGACACAGTTTAAGGCTTAATTAATGAGCGGATATAATGCACCTAGGGGAAAAGGTGCTAGTTGATAGATCTCAGTGCAGCAAGCATATGAATAACTCTAGAGTTATTCAGCCCAGCTAAAACTTAGAGCCCAGCATAACTTGTTTCCCTTCCCTGTTCCACCTGGTGTGGACCAACGTCTCATTTGATTCGGCATTGACTGTCCTCCAGGGACGGACCCACAGTAAATCAGGACCAGCAGTCATTTGCACAAGCTGCACTTTCCAGTTGCACTGTGGTCCTTCACCAGTAGATGGACAGTGAAAGCATACAGCTTGTCCCTAGGATGAACTGAATAATAACCATACAGACATACAACAGGATGTCCTGGGGCAAAAAGCATCAGTACGTTTTCCCGAGCATACTTCCATGAGACTTGAAGCAGGATAGTGGAGCTGTACATCTCCAATTCCAGGAGCAAGAGATTTTCTCCTGGGACAAATATGACGGCTGTTTATAGCCTTGGGAATCATTTTCCTTTTAGGTCTAGGTCAGCAGATGTGTCTGCTGATACTACAAAGCAGCAAGCTCCCCATAAATGCCCACAGCAAGCAACATTAGAGAAAAGGACAAAGTAAAATGATGAATTGATCGAGCTGAGAACAGTTTCCACAGCAAAGGCAAGGCCAGAACGCAGCAGAGGGAAAGGAAAGCCTGCCGGGCATTGGCATTTTATTTCTAAAATGGGCAAAAAATTAGCTTTGTCGGAATCCAAACAAAGAGCACATCATACCCCTGGAAACTCTGAAAGCAGCTTTTTGCAGCAGTGAGCCCTTCAAACTGAAATGTCAGATGATACACATGTAAAGCACTTGTTGACATCTAAGTCAGATCTTTTTGCAAAGGTTGTGATAGGCTAGATGTATGTACAGGGATATATATATCTACACACACACACACACATCAGAGCCTTTGGAAAAGAAGATCCTAGGTTACATGCATATATATACGCACAGAAAGTTATATTTAAACATACACTTTGTAATGCTGTGTGTTTTGTGCGAATAGATTGCTGCCATATCGGCAGCTAATTTTAAGCCCAGCTGAACCAATCTAATTAAAGCAAACCACAAAAAGAATAAAAAAAAAACCATTTTGAAAACAGTCAGGTGATTTGGATTTGATCGCTGAATGAGAATGCAATAACTGTGTCAACAGACAGAATGTGTTAAAACAGGATTAATATTCAATTTATCCTTTAATGTAAAAAAAAATATCCCAAACCCCAAAACCAGCAACAGACTGCCCAAATGCTTATTATAGCAATCACATCAGGGCTAACTGGCTCTTATAAACATATGTCGGCAGTTACTGGAATTAATTCAGCTTCTGGAGTTTCTCCCTCTAACGTACGAATGGGACCACGTTCTGCTCTCAGATGGCTTTAGGAGGATCTGACTAATGTAAAAAGAGGCCGAATTTGGCCCGTTGCATTACAGCTGAGATTAAGATTTGCTAACTAAAATTATTGGGAATTGGATCGTTAAATCCCACAGGGGGTTATTTCTTGTATCTTCTATAGTTAGAATGGAAAATACTAGCCCATGCAAATCCCGTAACAAATATAGCTGGTGCGACTCAAAGTTGTTGTGTTTTTATTAGCACCTATGCTTTATATATGCACGAGTTCACATTTCCTTATATGTAATAAGTGCCTGCCTCTTTACGTGGTACCTGATGCCAGTGCAGTCGTACACTGTAAATATAGAAGACTTTTAACCCAGGACGCCGTCCAATTTTTTTCCCCCTTATATTTTTAAGGAGAAAAGGTCAGAGTATTCCAGTGAACTGACGTACTCTCTGTAATTTATGCAGCAAGAAGCTTAAAATTGTGCGTCATTTGACCATTTTCCATTTGTTCATGCTGAGATTAAGAGATGGGCTTATTGTTGAGCTGATAGTTGAAATTACAACTAAGAGGGGGAAAAAGGGTTATGGGAGATCAGTAGCTGTGGCTGAGCTATGATTTAGTGCTGCCCTGTTACGGGCAATCTAAATTGGAAAACTTGAAAAAAGCAGTTCAAGGGGATGGAAAGAAGCCAAGTCATTAACCATGCTGAAGTCACATCTCCAAAATCTCGCTGGGTAACCCCAGGACTTACTGCGAGCAGAATCTGCTGCTTTAATTGCCGAGAGGCGTCTATGACCATGGGCGAACGAGCACCGTAGCACTGTGTTCATAAAGAAGAAAGGCCCAAATGCTCATCAGAAATGCTTTTGTCCTCTCTAACGCTCCACCATCAGCACATTTCATCCAATTATCCCTACTGCTTTATTCAGGCAAACAGCATTACACTACTAGGGTTAGATGGACAAGAGTTTTACGTGACCTCTGCAGTTCAATTGCTTCCTAACACTTTTGCTAATGCAGGGGTTGTTATTTTAACTGGATCAGTGGTCACTTCAGGCATATGGCTCAAAATGGTCGCAGGAAAAATTATACACGACGGCCAGATCCCCATCAGGTTTCAAGTGGCATAGTGCTATTGAAA
Source organism: Caiman crocodilus (assembly GCA_030014935.1). Classification (NCBI taxonomy): domain Eukaryota; kingdom Metazoa; phylum Chordata; order Crocodylia; family Alligatoridae; genus Caiman; species Caiman crocodilus. The sequence goes on along the minus strand of JAGPOW010002173.1, from coordinate 3,534,069 downwards.
TAAATGCAACTAAATCCCTTTCATGCCAGCAGATTTGGAAATAACGAGTTTGAAATTGTTTTGCTGCGACTTGTGGGATTCAGATATCCATCACTGTTCAAATAATGATGGGAATTTTGTGAGACTGTTTGCAACTAGCCATTA
>JAGPOW010002173.1:3503956-3533825 GCA_030014935.1 Caiman crocodilus | reverse complement strand
GCATCCAAAAGAACAATGCAAACATCCAAATCTTTTGCTATTTACCCTCTCTAAAATTACTATGCACTTATTAAGAAGATTCAGTGCATTAATCATCCAGAGCACAAATAATACCACGTCACTGATCACAAATCATGAGCCGTAAAGAGCATGTGCTCAAAGGTCATGTATCATTTATCATCAGATTTCATCAAATGATTGATTCAAATTAGTTTGACAAGAAACAAAAAAAGGTCCCTAAATGCACCTTTAGAAAATAAAAGGATCTGGCTGTCTCTCAACTTTTCTCCATTATGCAAAGCAAGAAGAGAGAAATAAAATGCCAAGCAGGTGTGTGCGAAGTAGATCTTACAGCCATTGCAAGTATTAAAGAAATCAGTGGCCAAAGGGATAATGGAACCCAGAGATCCTGATTCTCTCTCTTCTGGAATAGTAGTTGCTGGTTATAGCATTTTCCATTTTCACCCGAGATATTTTTATGAGACGGAAGGCAGATGGATTTTTAGAAAGCTAAAAATAATAATATTGCTATTTAAATGGCATATTTCCATCTGTGACAACTTAGCGAAAATGTGTGATTTTGCTCAGCGAACTGGATTATACCATTTTCACCACAAAACATCTGCCCTTCCTGCCTTAAAAGCGTGAGATTTGACCCAGGAGTCATTTATAAATACTTGTGAAAACTCAGAAAGGTGAACGAACACTGATCATTTCACCCGGCTGAAAGTGCCAGATCTGCTGGAACTTGTTAGTGTTTCTCAGGTATTCTGCAGTTCAGGGCACGGTGCACCAGGAAAAACCTGCTCAGAGAAAAATCCTTACCAGTGAAATTCATAATCCAGACATTATCCACAGTAGCATTTCTCATGAACAACAAAGAGCAGCAAAGAAGAGTTGAAAGACAGCAGGTCAAACCAGCGCACGCTAAGACATTGTTACGTGCAAGGCTGCATCCAGAAAGCAGGCGTCAAGAATAATAACTGTGGCTCCTTTTATTTGCATTTTGGTGCTTGAACCACAACGTTTCATGGGTTTTTTCCCCATGATCATGAAGGCAAAAATCTTGATGAAGCTTAGGATGCTGTGCTACGTGCGGTGTTGCCCGTATAGCATTGCTTCTGTGTGCTCCCTCGTCTAGCGATATCGATCTCTTGTCACCCAGTTAAACTGTAAGCGATCTGGAGTAGGAATACTCTTTCTCTGTGTTTATACAGCACCTAGCACAATGAAAAAATGAAAGCTGGAGTTTAAGCAAGTTCAGAAGTAAAAACAAAATCCATTTGGGCCGTGGCTAGATCAGGTATGTAATGAAACGCAACCTGCAGCTGTTTGGGAATGCAACACTTTTTTGAGAGGAATGTTTTATACACCTTGGCTAACAGCATATTGAGACACAACCCCCCCCTGAGCCCTTTATTACTTGCTATTGCAATGACAAATAGCCCTGGACAGATGTTGTGTACCCACCAATATTACTTCAGTTGCCAGACGAGTTCACGATCCTTCTGCCAGCTGGGTAGACTCTTAGCCATCCGTGGAAAAAGACTTCTTTTTTTTCAGGCACGGATGCACCAGGCCAGGAAGGATAAACTTTATCATGTAAACTTATCAAGATCGAAATGTGATTAGGGCAGTGGTCACATACGGTGCCAATTTTCCAAATTCAGTGAGGATACGAAATGTCATTGTCTTTCTAAGAAGGTTTTTTTTTTTTTGATTGCAGAAGATTAAGGGTAATCTCCCTAAATCCTCAACCAATCCACATGATTTTTAGGTTTTTTGCTATGTCATTGCTGACTATTAGGCATAGATAATGTAGAAAGCTATTTCCTGATTTATCCTCTTTCTGCTTTCCTTGTCTTTCCTCTCATTCCCCACCCCAAAGCCCCTAGGTACAACGCAGTTTTGCCACCTAATGAGACTAGGCACAGGTGGCCAAGGTTATTGTATTTTACTTTAAACAGTTGAACGCATCCAAAAAAAGGACAATGGCCAACAGCAACATATTTCCTTCCTAATTTGGCTTCAGATTCTCTAGCTGCAGGGTACTCAAATTAAACATGCCATTTCCCCCCCCTCCTCAGTTACGAAAAATAACCCCCCCTCCCCAATCCCAAAAACCTAAAGGGTGCCCCTCCTTCCCACCCACACCCTCCAAAACCCCCTAAAGAATTGGCATGGATCTGCTCATTAAAAGGCCTGGTCAATTCTCCTCTCCCTTGTCTTTGTGGCCGTGCAGTCCAATTGCTTCAGGAAGTATGACCTAATGACACAATTTGTCGGAAAAAAGCATTTGTGGCGATAGTCTCGCTACTCAATTTTACATGCTATGCTTTCAAAAGAGCAAGCAGATGAGTTGTGCTTTGTAATCCACAAAAACAGTCGTATTATTAGTATAGTAAAGCTACGCTTCAGAAATACAATAAGGACCTGGCAAAGCTGTCGCGTGCTCTGTTTGTAGGTTTGGATCGGTTTAGGTTATTACTTTGCCTTTTCATGAGCCAGGGTATAATTGGCTCCACGGAAACTCTTTGTCCCAGCAGCTTTTTCTATAATAGCAAAGATTGTCTTTTTCAGAACAATCCCTTAAGTTTGCCTGGAAGGGACTGATGTAAAGGCTGTAGAGTTTCTCCTTGGGCTTCAACTGGCTTCGGATCCATCTCATAAGTGAGCGTGGGCTCCGGCCGTCTGAAGCCAATGGGCTGCAAGGCTGAGGTCCAGACTTCAACATGAGGGCTGCACAGGAGAGACCTGGGGTCTGTGCTGTGGCTTTTATCAAAGCACAGAGAGCAGCAGACTCCCTATGCCCGAAGAAGGGCGATTGCACCCAAAAGTTTGCAAAGAACTTTTTCCCAACTACTTAGCTGGTCTAATAAAAGAGGTCACATCTCCCCAAAGAACCTGGCCTGCCTGTTTAACTACCCGGTTTTTCTTCTAACGCTGCCATAGTTTGTTGTGCTCCTTGCAGTCTCACAATCCAACATGAAGGTTGAATTGTGATCTTTGAAGCTGCTCCTACATCTGTAGAGAAGAGCAGCTGAACACAAGAAAAAGCTCCCCCCGTCCCACCTCCTCCTGCTTTCCCAACACCACCTAATTGTTCATCCTCAGAAAGGCCAATGATCATTTAAATCCTTACTGTGCTCAGAATAATAGCAGTAGTAGCAATAGCCACTTCAAAGGAGAAACTTTTAGGCCTAGCGGCTTTCCTTTTCCCTGAAATCATTGCGACGTTTTGTGGCGTGATGGAGCTGGGTGCTTCCTTTCACCTACTGACGTGTGTTGAAGAACACTAGTAATGAGGCAATGTACTAAAGAAGTGGGACCGGGGTCTCCAACTGGAAGTGCATCTCTCACATTTACACAAGGTCGTCTTGCCTAAAGGTCTACATTTCCTTCCAACTCAAAGACATGATGGAGCCAACCACTCTATGGTGTCTGCTAGGGTCTTTACTATTTCCAATACGTGTTATGTAGAAAACCATGAGTATAAAGTCCTAAGATGAAGAAAACGCTATTACCGAGATCGTAAGTATGAAGCCCTAAGGTAAAGAAAATGCTTTAAGGTGGGCAGCAAACTCTTAACTTTCCATTTGCACTTACTCTTGTCTGTCCTGACTTCACTTGGAGCTTCATGTCCATAGCCAAGGTCAGGGTCTTGTCCAATAGCCCCTTTTGCTGAAGTCTTTAATCTGAAGTTAATGGGAGGTGGATCTGAATTTTGAATGTCTCAATGTACTCAATGAGCAAATATCACTCAACAAAACATTCCTAATACAATGATTGTGCTGGATGTTATATTACTGATTTATTTTATTAAACTGAAAAACCAACAAAGAACCAACAGTTGTCTGTGTCTTTCAACAGAATCATATATTTTCTTTAACAAAGACACAGCACTAGAGAATTATTTAAAGTAATTTTATTTTATGGACTTTAGATATACAGTTAATCTACAGAATTTAATTATGCCTTCTTTTTTCATTAATGGGGACTAGTTTTTGCAATTACCGTTACAAATGTTCCTCAGATGTTGTCAGAGCAAAGCATTTTTCTAATAGATCCCTCTCTAATGCCTTTATCTTTATACCTTACATTTATATGAGGGTCCAATTTGTTGTTCCTAGGTACTTCAAACAGAACACATTATGCTTTTGTAAAACACATTATTCCTAGAACTGCATGACAAATGGGATTGGTATATAGACTGCTTTGAAAGTGTGTTAGAGAAAAATAGCAAAAGGCAAAACTTTTCATCATGAAACTTCATCTCCTCCAAAAGTTGGATGCTCTCAGTTATCTAAAGATTAATGTAAATATTATATTAGCAATATGGTTGTTATATAATAGCATTACATATTCATTTAAAATGGCCTTTATCAACCTAAAATCAACCTTAAACATGATCAATGCTGTAGTCTAATGGGGGCGGTGGTCTACGTATTCTAACAGTTCACTTTTGCTAACGAAATCCATCACCCTGAAGCACTTTCCTTTTTCTAGTAACTCAGTTATTTGTTCCTGTTTATGTAGAAGCAACATGACTTTATGCAAAGCTTGCCATTCAGCCATCTTGGGTAAATGCAAGTTCTGGCAAGGGCTGAGTTAATGGTTAGACATCATCAATGGGTTGGTTAACAGCAAAGCACAACCATGCCCTCAAGAGCACAGTCGTGCAAAAGAATCAATGGGTTCCCAGTGAAGTCCCACCTCCATTTCCCGTGGGCCTCATTGCAATGGAAATTGGGTGTATAGCTGTGGGCATGCTGGTGGAGGGAAATACCCGTTGAGAAGTCATACTCCTCTCCCTTCCTTTAGCTGTTCAGATCCCATGCAAATTGTATTCTATAAATACTGGAGATGTTATTTTTGGGTAGTCTGCCTGATCATTTGGGAGAAAAATAGTCATGAACACCTCTGGAAACTGCCAGGAACTTGCTTTCCTTCGAAACTGAAGCAGCTCCACTTTCTGAGTAGATGGCAAGGCCCAGTGCAGTTTCCATCGAGGAGGAAGAAAAGCAATCACATCCTCTGTTATGTTAAACGGACAGGAAGTGCATTACAATACCTTGAAAAACTTGAGGCACGTGAGCCAAGTAGGTGGCCGAGTCCCGTAAGCTTTGTGATTCATTGTTGTCGCATGACACTGTACTTTTCCTTCATGCGTGCATGAAGGAAAGGGTTAATTCCCAACGAGATGCAAGTAGGAAAATGACCTCATGTCTCATTTATATCCTGTGTAGACAGGTGTTCTGTTACCACAACACACTCCGACTTAACGATCCCCCTGGTACCAGCCAACAAACCTACCTCCCTATAACATGCGGGGCACCCCCAGTGGTGGATTTAATTCAAGTAGATGGTGGTCACCAACCCACAGGAGGAGGCATCGGCCTTTCCAAGTATTCGAAGTCAAAATGAAAGGGTTCTGCACATCCTTGTTCTCCATCTCATAAGGAGAAATCCAGATTTGCTGAAGGACCCTACTTGTGTGAATGAGTCCTTAGGTGACTTGACAGCATCAGGCCCTATGTTTTGTGCCTGGAATAAACACTTGCGCCTCTGTTGTTCATGTTGTTCAGACGCTATTTGGGTTGCTGCTGGCATTTTTTTCCCTGTGGCATTCTGCCAGCATATTAACATTTGCTTTCATGGTGTCTTGTGTTTCCTGAAGTGGTCTGAATGCCTGTTGACCTCAGATTACACTAATATTGTCATTGGAGCTATTTGTTTTGGGCTTCTGTTATGTGAAAAGGACCAATGAAGGGCAAATGTTTTCTCCTGATGCCTTGCTCAAATTTGCTACTAACTCTGCGTTCTGACTTGAGAGAAATGTTGGCTTGTGCACCGACAGATGAAAAATATGAATAGATATAGGAATCATGCAACATGACCCCTGACTGCATCCATCAAAGGCTGTCTTTGTTCTGTTTGTAAGTTTTCAACAATAATTCACGAACATCGCATTCCTAGGCACTACGGTAAGGCAGCTAATAAATACTACTAATCACAAAACACATCATATATCATGAGATAGGGCACTGCACATTCTGCTGGCCTTCAGCCGCTTACCATAATGATCTGCAGAGGCAGAAATCATCTGATTTGAGAGGGAGAAACATCTTGACATTTGAACAGTAATCCAACTACTGACGGTCTGAATTCTTAGGTGTAGGGCTTTTGGTTTGGGTGCTTCAGGTTTGAAGTCCACTTCCATTTTTATTTTTAAAATCATCTTTAACAAATTGATACGAGTTTGGATACAGTATAAAGAAAGTTGATTGCAAACACGCACACAATTTGCTGATCCGATTAGAACAGCATGTATATGAGCAAAAAAAGCAAAATTAGCTTCACAAGTAGGCAAGATAATTACACCCTGCCTTTTAGTCAACAGAAAGGGATAAATAAAAATGTAAATGCAGCTAGAAAAGGAGGAGGATAACAGAAGAGGTGTTAACACGCCAAGTAAAAAGCCCAACGGAATAGCAGCATTAAGGCATGCACATTTGGGAAGCCAACAGCAAACAAGGGAGTGGCATGGCTAGGCTATCCAGTTGCCCATGACTCCCCTGTCTGAATATGTCCAGGTACCCATTTGCAGCTGGGTGAAGAAAAGGCAAACTTCATCATGAGACTGGAGCACAGATAAGACTTATGCCTCTTGAACCAGAAGCCAAGACCCTTTAACTACTACTCGACCAGCATGCATTACAGTGGAGATGTAGATGCCTTGGTAGATGGATGGTGCAGCTACACATAATAAGAAAGACTCATGAGATGCCATGTTTAAACTTCAGTTTGATGCGTCTACATGGAGGAAAAAGTGGTGTAAAGATTCAGGAATAGCAGATTTGGGAAATCCAAATACCTCATGGTTGTCCCATCCTGTCACACAGATATCTGCTTTCAACACAGCTCAAGATGTAAGCTGTAACCGACTACTTTGAAACATTCATTGAAAACCGTATGCCAACTGCCCTTTCTGGAGAAAAGCTGAACCTCTTGCTCTAGCCCTTTTATCTAACAATTACTGCCTCTGGGTCAGACAGGAACATCTTCACATCCATCCGCTCCAGCTTCTTTCCATCCCGGCTTCGTAAAGAACCCAGATGCTTGCAACATATAATTTACGTGTGCCTGTGCTCGGGAGCGAGTGCGAGGGGGCCGGGCTTTCATACTTATCCTATGTCAATTGACTGACTTCCAGGTTTGTAACTATCTAGACTTGTCTGAACACTAAAACAAGTGAAATTCCACTGAAACTCATTATAGCTTGGCGAGTCTAATTGTTTGCAATGTTCTGCATCCACTTCCTGCTAAGCAGATCAGCTTCCCTCTTCTGGAGTCTTCTTGGGAATGCCCCAGGGCTGGACGGGTTGCGCACATCAGCGTCATTAAACACGTTATGTAAGGAGCAAGTTGCAGAAATTATGGTTCAAATTGCCTTACCTCTTTCATGGGTTCCTTTTCTTTTTTAATCTGGGTAAAAAGGCAACTGGGTAGGCATCCTAGTGCAATTGCTGAAGCCTCCATGCCTTTTGTAACCTTTAGTACTGCTGTGTTTTCAGATTTTACACAAGGTATTTTTCCAGAAACGAAATGAAAGAAATCTTCCTAGACAGGCCCCAAGCTGTGCTAAGCTCCAGACTGCTCTGAATTGGAAACCTGCCCCCAGTCAAACCGGCAAAGCTGCAAAAAGGAATTACACCTCAGTTGTATAAAGGTCTTAGTTCAACCAGTTTGATAAGCTGCGAATTTTGAGCTAATTTTGAGCACAGGGATAACTCCACTGAAGCCAACAAGACTACTCATCTGTCTAGATGTAATGCTTAGGTACAACTTGGAGGAAGTCCTGCTTTTTTCTGTACAAGGCCCCTGCTATGGGGTGGGTCGTATTGACCAAAACCCATGGTTATTTCTAGCTATAAACCTCTGAGACCATAAAGTGGGTCAAGTATTTGGGATCAACTTCCAAATTAAATAGTCAGCATCAGGCTAGAAGAAACTCTGAATGATCACAGAATTCATACATCTCCCTGACCATGCAAGATAATCTCTATAGGGTTGAGATGCCTAACTGAAAACCAGCCATTTGTTCAATGTTAGCAATACAAAAATAAGACAACCTGCCCACGTGTGAAGTACTGCGTGAGCCAGCACATCCTGGGTCAGAGAAGAAGAGTGATGATTATGGCAGATAATGGAAGTCAAAACCAAAGTAGGTCAATCTGAAACCTGTGGGCAGTGTTATATCTGTTGGTCTGATGCGTTGTGAGCTAGGAATCAAAGTAGTGTGGTACTGGGTGCACCCTTATGTATGCACACGCACGAGCATGCATGTGTGCATATATATCTGATATAAGTAAACACATGCATATACTTCACTGGTGCTTGGCTGACACGCTTTATATACTGCTAAAGTGCCAGAGTGGTAACAGTAACACAGATTTTTTTTTTTGTCAAAAGTGATAATTTAATCTTTCACACCAATTAAAGAGCTATCACTTTGCCTGGGATTCTTAACCTCGCTTGGGAAAGAGCAATCAGACAGGGCTCTAGGGAGGGTCAAAACCTGTTGAAATCTGCACTGGTGACATTTTTTCAGTGGGCGAAAAGTGAGTTCATGATAGGACTGTAGTCAAGAATAATATGCAGTCACCTCATTTGCCATTTACAGCAAAACAGTAGAGAGTTCCTCATTGTAAAAATCACAGATGCCAGGTTTGGGCTTGTATCTCGAGTTATTTCAATGGGTGGGCCACTGCAAAGTCTAGGGGTGACTGAATCAGACTCGCCACCCTAGCGAAACAACCTGGAGACTTTGTCATACAATCTGAATTGGCTACTACTAAGGACTTGCCCATAACAAAATATATTATAGACACAAACACTAGTATTATATATTATTATATACTGTTATATAATATATGCTATATTATAATATATTATATATACAGCAAACACAAAATCCCCACTCTCAGATCTGTCTTGCCCTTAAAAGAGGTAGTAAAAAAATAGGTAGTAAAAGAAGAATGCAATGGGCATATCTAACATCCCAGCTGACATAAGCCAATGTCATAAAATGATTATTTTATCCCAGGGGCACATGGAAATACGAATCCTGGTAAACATAAATAAATAAATAAATAGAGCAAGGGCAAGTTCAAAGCAGCGATCAGGAAACACTTGACAAAGAGAATCATAAATATTTTATTGAGGCAGAATCGCTGTTTCATTCAGGAAACTATCTGATACCATCGGGGGTGAATACAGCTGGATATGGGGAAGGAGACCTGGAACGTTGAGTGGATTTATTCATGCTCGGAAACAGATTATTTTATCCGAATCGGCAAGCGCTGTACAGTAAAGTCCAGCTGAGATTGGGCGTGTGTTTTTGTTCTGTTTTGTTTTTACAGTGCAACATGACAAGTCAAACAACTTCAGTGTTGTAAATGCGGTATATTGCTCAACGTATTGGCTGAGATGTTCAAAGCCGTTTACTGGATTTATGCCTTCTATTAATGTCATCAGCAGACACATAAGTCCTGTAAACTGCTTTGGGAAATCTTGGGCATGACACGTATATCAATAATCCATACAAGTGCACTCCATCATCCATGCATCAAAAGCACTGTACAGATAAAGACCCTGTTCATTTGTCCTGCACTTGACCAATTAATTGCCTTTGCATATGCTTATAGCAGCTACCCCACAAAATACAAGTTGTCTCCTACAATGTGCTGGGTATCACCTTAGTTCCCTTTGTTGCAGCTTGCGTGTTCCCAGCGCCCTATGGACCAGACGTAGAGGGCTCGTGAATCAATTGTGCACACAGCGATGCAAAGAGTAAGGAGTTCTCATGTTGCTAGACACTATGTAATGTGCCCTGCAAGCAACATAGTAGGTGTAAGGCTGGTGCAGCAGCATACTGGGGTTTGCCTATGGTTTGATACCCCCACATCCCCACCCCGACCACCATTTTTTCCTTCTTACGTTGTATATCACCTCTTACTGTTTGTCCTCTCCGCCCCGGGCTCTGTGCTTGGGTGCAATAATCACGGCTCCATCCTCTAGTCCAGTGGTTTTTGACATTTTTCATTTGTGGACTCCTAAACATTTTTGAATGGAAGTGAATTGTAAGTGTTGGTGTTCACATACTTTTGCTTGATCATAGTCTTTTACAACCCCCTTAGACATAGTCTGTGGACCCCTGGGGGTCTGCAGACCACAGGTTGGAAACCACTGCTCTATTCCCAAATGTGGGAAGGGGAAATTCCTGGAAGGGCATGTTCTTATCACTTCAGAGAAACAACAGCAGTATATTGGGCCCAATAGGCACCCAACAAATATAAAAAGATAGTTGCTGTTCTGTATCTACATCAGCCATGTGAAAGAAAAGTCCTAACGTGTTGCAATACCTGCTTTCATCAATCATGGTCTGTACCTTCTCACTGTAGAAACGGTGAGAGCTACCATCTCCATTCAAAAAGGAATTCGTTCATTTTGCATTTCACCCGGATTTGGGCTCAAATCCCAATAATCAGTGGCAGAAAACTAGCCCATTATGCCACAATCAACCAGTGTGAAAATACTGGGTCTGTTTCATTCTTTTAAGCATACTATGGCTCATCTGTGTTATTTTACAAGCGATAAATATTAACAATGCAAATGGTGGGTTGCCCCAGGGATGGAGGCCTCTTTTAGTATCTGATTGTAGCCACGCTTTGAGCCTCTAAATTATAAAGGCCCTATTAAAAGGAGAGCATACAGAAGCTTTGGCCACTACATTGTTCATAGTAACAGTTATACACAGATGATAATGAATTACTTTAGGGTGACTGTGGATGTCTTCAGAGTTTCCATAGGAATGAGTGAGCAATGAGTGTTAATCTCAATGCTGCTAAAACAAAATGTTACTCAATCCTCTGGTAATTGTAATTATATCTAATCAGCCTGGAATTTAAGACCAAACCCCTACCACCTGTCACCTCATGAGGTTAACCAGCCCTATTTCAAATGCGAGGTGTTAAAGGGAAGCGGAGAGTGAAATTCAAGGGTTTTATTTATTGCAGAACCATCTTGGCAAATATAAACTGTACAGTACATTAGCACTTCAGCACAATGGCACTTAATCAGTAGGTTGTTGAAGTGTAGGGTTGTGCTCAGTTTCTTTTAAGAGTATGAGCAAAAGAGGAAAATATGTGCCATCGCTTTACTGTTATCAGAAGATTTAGAGGGACATTACATAGCCTCAAGGCTCTTTAATTGCTGGTGACAGTCTGGAAATGAACCTTTGCTCCAGTTGTTTATTCATTAGGAAAGCAATAATAGTAGTGCAGTAATATTTCCATTTCTTGGAGACTACCTTAAATTAGCCAGTATAGACTGACTACTCTCTTACACTCCACACCTCCCATTAACTTCGCTGGAACAACACCATTTATATTAGATGGTGATATATAGTCCTTCCGATCTTGCTGCTGCTGCTGTTTTTTATTTCAGTGTCTTACTTAACTTTGAAGATGCCTGGCTTCTCCCAAGTTAAGAATAAATGGTATTAAGAATAAATGCTGGAATAAATGGTGTTAAGAATACACCATTTATCCCAGACATGGCCTTGACTGGCAGGGCTGTGCAAAGCTTCGGGTGGTGATTCGGTTCAGAGGAGATTTGGCCTGATTCGGTGGCTGCATCTCCAAATCTGAATCGAATCAGGGGACCAATGTAAAGGTCCAAATGGAGTCAAAGCTCTCCAATTTTTTTAGAAAATATTCGGAAAGCTTTGATGATTCGGGCAGTCCCCAGGGGCTGCAGCAGGGAGCTGCAGCCAACTCCAAGCTGGTAAGTACTAGAAGAGGGGGATTCCTGCCAGCCCCCTCTGCCCCCAGCCCTCCACCCCCTGCCCACTCCCCCAGCCCCCCCATGGCTGCCCCACCCGCCCCAGCTCCCTTTAAAGAAAAGCCCTGGTGCTACCGGGGGCTGCCAGGTGGGGGGCTGATCCCCACTGCCCCAGCTGCCTGGGGGGCTCTTCCACAAACTCCCCGATCCCCCCTTCTGCCCAGCCCCCATCATAGGTGCCCTGCGCAGGCCAGCTCTGGCCCTTTAAGGAAAAAAAAAACTGGAGGAAAGCCCCGGGACTCACCACTCCTGCAGTGGCCTTGGGGCCTCAGGGGCTCATGCAGAGCCCCCCCATATGGCATGGAGCAGCAGGGATCACCCCCCCCCGCCTGGCAGCACCCGGTGAGTTGGGGCTTTTTTTTAAGCAAGTGCCGGAAGCAAGGAATGGTCCTGGCCTGGCGGATGCAGAGATTCGGCAGCAGTCGAATCGCTGAATCAAATTTGGCTGAATCGAATCGGGACGGTGATTTGAATCACTGAATCAAATCACTGACCTCCGAATTGTCTGAATCCTATTGCGAAGCGAATACTAGCTGCTTCCCACAGGCCCATTGATTGGCTTTCAAGACAGGCACCACGAGAGAAGAGAGATTTGTTGGTAATACCTTTTTACTGGACCAACTATATAGTTGGGAGAGATGTGAGACAAACGCTGGGGCACAAACTCCTGGTCCCCGTTCTATTGTTTAGCTCCATTATATAAATGAAATAGTCATTTAAAAGAAGGGAAGCGGCCAGTAAAACTGTGGTGCAAAGAAAATTATCGTCAGAAGTAGCTACAAACCAATGACAGAGCAACTGAAACAGACACAGCTAACTATGTAATTTTGTAAAAGGGTAAGGACATTTCAGAGGGAAAGAAGTTATTATTATCTGTCCAGTACAGAGAGGTTAGTAGGGGGAGTTCATTAATCGTAATGAATCATAACACTGTTGTCTGTAATAAGTCCATGGTTTTAGTGTTCAGTAGAGTTATGACTTTTTGTTCCCAGGCACGTTGTGTGCAAGTACGGTATAGTCTTCCATTAAATATAAAGACTGTGAAGTTGGAAATGGATGATTCTTTTGTCAAAACTGTTGTACCGCTTGCAAGTAGGTGTTTCCATCCTTTACCAATAATAAGAGGGTTCATTTTTGAATGTCACAGTTGTTTCAGACAGACAATGAGTCATTCCTTAACTTCCACAAGCCTAAATATATATATATATTTGATGACTCCTAATATATATATATATGATGACTCCTAAATGACCCCAACACTCAGAGGTGGGTTAAAGCAAGAAGGATAAAGTGTGCCCAGCGGTGCACAATAAATGACTGTTTTAACTGCACTGCTATTGATCACTTGGATATAATAAAACATAGGTGTGTCTACAGTCATACACATATCTCTGGTAAAGAGAAAATAGTTTTGCATAGCAGATCTGTTCTTTGGGATTTTCTATCATCTTGTACGAGCATCGATTCTGAAAGGGTTTGCAGGTTTAAGAAAAAGAAGCAGTAGTGGATATTTTAAAAACTAATTAAATTCCCAATAAATAATATGATGCTCTCAGGATGAATTCATGGCTCCATTGAAGGCACAGCAAAAAGCTTATTAATGTCAGCTGGACCATGACGTTACCCCAAATGCTTGTTTTTAGGGCATTAGTTCACCTGATCTAAAAAACAGTTGAGACCTTTTTAGTACATAAGGGTAGTTTTCAGTGATCCTTGTGGCACTGGTGTATTGGAGTGAAGAGAGGATGCTGGACAATAAATACAGCTGCTTCCCTGGCAGAAAACCAAAGGCTGCTGGGGATGTTCTGGGAAATGTACTCAAGAAAGTAATGCAAGGTTAATAAGCTGCTCAGCATATTTAGATTTCCCCTGTTTAAAAGGGCTTTGCTGCCAACTGCTGCTTCTTACATCACAGCATGGAGTTTTTTTCCTCCAACTGACATTAATAGTAGCGCTATGATTTCCCAAATGGATGTTTTCAGATGCAATTTATTATATTCTCTTTAATTCCGTGAAATTATTGAGGCCCTTGGGATGGTTCCTTGCTGTGCAGTATTTCGCTTCCTGACGTTTGGATGGATAACTGCAAACCCTGTTCCATGGGGAAGTGGGAAAGAGTGAGATTTGCACTTCTAACCTATTGTCTCAGCATTTGACACTGGGATGGACCTAAATCTGAAAGCTCAGATTTGTTGATTTAAAAACAAAATTGGGATGTTAAGGTATTTGTTTTATATGTTCTAGACAACACTGCCCAAGTCCTGGACTATTCAGGAAGGAGAGCAGGAAGGGAAAAGGGAAGTGCCTATAAGTCACAGCTGAGCATTGGAGGGTTTAGCTTTAATGCTAGCTGGCCATGGAAATGGTCAGAGCAGACCGGTACCCAGCCATCCCCTTATCCCCTGACTGTACTCCCTGCCCTGGGGATAAAAGGGCAACAAGTAACGTGCAGCTTTATGCAACCCTAAGGATTCATACAACCAGATACGGAGTCCATTTGAAGTCCTGAGCTCTGTCATGGTGCATAAATGTTTGGATTCGGGGGGTGGAGGTTTGATGCTGACCCATGTCAAATATTGGAAGGCTTGATTATTTTCTTCCTCAACTGGAGTGAATCAGGGGTAACTCCACTGAAGTGGATTTGACGTGCACTCCTTTTGAACTGGTCCTGCTAGTATAAATGGTGAATCAGGCCCAATAATGTATTAGTCACTGGAGTCTCTTAACAGCTAGGAACAATTGTGCGCACTGTGGTTTGCCTCTTGTGTTAGTTAGGGTTAAGGGGAAAAAATGAGAAAGTCAGACCTCTACTAAAGTCTTCTCTAGCAATTGCTGCAAGTCCAAGGGGTTGAGTACAGCAAGTGAGATTATAGCATGTAACAGAGTGATAACTTTTTGAGAGTAATAAACTAATGCAAAAGTTTTATAAAGTTTGCACCTGCAGATTCCATTGTGAACTGAGAGCAGAAGTAGCAAGATAAGGCGATAAATGACAGTATTTCCTGCCAAAACAAAACCAGGAAAAGCACAGGGAATCCCAGTCGTTAGAAAACGGTATTTTGCAATATTTCCAGGATAAGAAGCAGAGCAGGTAAATTCCACATATATCCCAAAAACCCCTCCAGTTCCGGGCATTTTTCTACACAGCTTCTACCAAACTCACCATGAACTGAGCCTCTATGAACTCACTGTCCGTGGATGTGTTACTTTAAACTAGAAAGGTGTAAATAGTCTTTTGATATAGAAAATGCACTGAGAAGAAAGATGCAAGTCTGGCCAAAAAAAGAAAGAAAGAAACGATTCTAAAAAAGTAAAACATTTCATGTCAATATTTTTGAAAATCAAATATTTCAGCATTGCCTTTTTGAAGTTGATCCTAAACAAAAAAAACCCTCTGAGAGTTAAACAATTAAAAAAGAAGGTTTTGGGGACTTTGAGCTATTTCCTCCCCTGTTTCTGGGGGCTGGGTTAACCATTTCAGGTTGACTCATAACTATCTTTTGATGTAGTTTGTGTTTTGCCACCAAACTGAAACAAATTCCATCCATCACAGGGCTCTCCAACTCTTTGCATCTTGATATACCTACATTTAAAGAAGGGAATACCTTGCCCACCTTTGGCAATGTTAGGAACTGACATTCTTTAATTGTGAAAGCAACTTGCAGAGTCACAGTTTCAGCCGTAGCTGCCAGTTGCACAGGCACACCCAGACTAAAATGTCACCCTCCTAAATTCAACACAGGTTGCAAAGCCCATGTGAAAAAGGGATACTGGTGTCAGTAAGACTGTAAAATGCTAACCTGGCTATGCTACTGGCAGTTTACTAGCTAGGTAATTAAAATCAGACTCAGATATATCGAAAAAGAACGACAGTTCGACCAGTGAATATATACCATTGATGTATGTACACATGGCTATGGATCCGGGCCTATTTCTTTGCAATGGTAGGGTTGCACCTGTCTTTTCTTGCTATGATTGCACTGCCTGTCTGCTTTGGCTATGGTATTTTCTTTAGAATAAGGGCAAAACTGCCAAAAGACAGCAGATCTAAGCTGTAACCATAGGATGCACGCAGATTTTTCTGGTAAAGGATATATTTGCAGTGGTTTGGGGATTTTTTGGATGATCTTGTTCAAAGAGAATATTCCATGTCTGTGTCTCTTCCCACATACATTGACACACGTATATTTAGAAGTGCCGTAGGATGGGAAATGACTGGTCGTTAAGGTTTCTGATAAAATCGTTTCCTTCTCCACTCCAATAGTCGGTATCAAACAAAAAAATGGCAAAATCATTGTGTTTTGCTGTTTGTTTGCTTGCTTTGGGGAGAGGAAAGGAAAGTAGTTTCTTGGCTGTTTGCATAATATAATTTAAAATGTAAATTTTAAGACGACTATTCAACCAGGACTATGTCATTTTTATATTGTCATCTGGTTTTATTTCCAACAATTTGCAATAGCTATTCTGTGAATTGTCTGCTGCCATAATCCCCCTCTTCATTACACTGCGATAGGGCTAAATACATGCAAATATTTTGATGATTCTGTTTCATTTACTAGCTGAAATGCTTTTTTATTTTTTCGCCATTAATGTAATTTGGCGTTTTTTCACTTCGAAACATCTCAGCATTTTGAGTTGGAAAAATTGCTATGATGTATTTTTCGAATGGGAGTGGATGTATTCATTGAGTTTTAAGCCCTGCTTGAAACCCTATCTAAGTCAACTGGAATCTTTCCATTGACATCAGTGGAAAACACGTGTTCAAAACCAACAGACCAAAGGGCTGGGAATCGGGAATTCTTGCAGTTGTTCACTACTCTTATCACTTATCAGTCTTTGCAATACTTCACACTTAATAAGCGTCACTCACTACACCCCAGGAGGTAGATTAGAGGGGGATTAGCGTGCCAATTCATGGCAGTTTTTAGATTAAGCAAAGTAGTGGAAGTTTGTGAACGTATAGAAGTGTGGGGTAAGATCCTGGTATGAGTTTACATTTGCCAAGATCCATTACGTATCATGCTTTACCTGGAAATGTATATTCACAGGAGAGTAGTATTACCTTTTGTATGAAGGACATAATGGGTTTCCAGCGAAGATTAAAAAATGGCCACGTGTCCGGAACAGCAGGTGGGCACAGGGCCATCAGGGAAATCTGTCTGGGCTTATACTCACTGCGTCATTTTTTTTCGCTCCTGAAAAAGTGAAACTTCTGGTTACCTTAGAGGAAACAAGGTCTGTCACGCCAACCAGTGCAGCGTTTGGCCTGGAGTAATTGGTGCCCTCTGCTGACTGAAGACCGCGAACTGCAACTCAGCTTGGAAGCATTCCTTCCCCTGGTTTAAACAGCAACATGAGCCTCGACGGGAAAATCAAACTGCCCCAAACAGGAACGGTGTGAACAAGTCAACGAAAACAAGGCACTTGAATGCACAGTCATGATAGTCCAAATACGGGTGAGTAGGAAACTTAAATCACTAACAAAGGCAGTAGCCCTTGACCTAGCAGTACTTGACTGGTAACAGTGCATCTGTTTACTGACTTCTGGGATTTCCACTTTTTGATGCTTTTCTGGAACTTCCCACCCTTCTCTCTACTAACTACTGGCCATAATGTGGGATTTCCCTGTACTTCACACCATGCTGAGAAATAAAGCTCTCCGTCGCATTCCTGTAATCTTTACACACACACACACACACACTTTCTTTCTTCCATTTATTTTGACCCCACTTCTGTATATGTGTGTGTGTAAAAATACACACACACACACACACACTAAATAAATGGAAGAAAGAAAACGATGCAACTTAAATTTGCTATGATAACTCAACTTTCTCTTCCAAGCAAAATAGAAACGCAAAACTAAAAGAGAATAGCATTCTGCTGGAATTGTTCCAAAATAGTGGCTCTTTTTGTTGCTCTCTTAGTTAATGGTATTATACATTAGAAATGTGCCAGCACTGTAATATCTTTCAAAGGGCCTTTAATTAGTGCCTACTGGACCGGATTCTGCCCTAGTCATCTGTGTATGATTCTACTGATGACAATTTACACTGGTATAAGTGAGAAGAAACCCTGGGTATTATAACCAAAAGTCTCAAAAGCAAAGCAGCTTATAGGTCACAATCTCCTTAACTTGTATCATCATAAAGAGAGGGAAAAAATGAAGTGGAATGAATTATGGGGAGAGTGCCTTACTCTGTGAATTGTTGACATGTCCAGCTCTGACGCCATGATATTAATATACTGGAATAATCTTATGAACATAGATACACTGGTAGCAACTAATGGCCTGATTATACACATACGTGAGGCAGATCCAGGGGAGGGTGCAAGAGATAGATTTCATGCCTCATTACAATCTACTTAATTCTTAACCTCATAGATTTCATAGACATTGGGGCTGGAAGGGACCTCAGAAGATCATCGAGTCCAGCCCCCTGCCCCAGGGGCAGGAAGTCAGCTAGGGTCAAAGGGTCCTAGCAAGATAAATGTCCAAACATCTCTTAAAGGAGTCGAGAGTAGGTGCTTGCACCACCTCTTGGGGCAGTCCGTTCCAGGCCTTGAGGGCTCTTTCATAAAGTTCTTCTTTATGTCCAGACTGAAACGGTCTTGGAAGAGTTTGTGACCATTTGACCTTGTCATCCCTTGGGACTCCCTGGTAAGCAGGCCCCAGATCCTGATGCACACCCCTTATATACTTGTAGGTAGCCACCAGGTGCCCTCTGAGCCCGTGCTTTTCCAGGCTGAAGAGTCTCATGGCTCTCAGCCTCTCTTCATAAGGCCTATTCTCTTGCCCTCTGATCATGCATGTGGCTCTCCTCTGGACTGTCTCAAGCTTATCCACATCCTTTTTAAACTGTGGAGCCCAGAATTGGATGCACTACTCCAGCTGTGGCCTCACCAAGGCTGAGAACAGCACGGGGATGACATCTTGAGATTTGCTAGAGAAGCATCTGTGGATGTAAGAGGTTTGCTCACTTTGCCGGTTGCAACATCGCATTGGTGGCTCATGTTCATCTTGTGGTCAGTCATGACCCCCAAGTCCCTTCCGGCTGTGGTGCTAGCAAGTGTAGCACTGGCAGACCTACAGGCATGCTACGGGTTTTTCTTCCCAAGGTGGAGCACCTTGCATTTTTTGGTTGAACACCAACAGGTTTTCATCTGCCTATTTTCTGAGCCTGTCAAGGTCAGCCTGGATCGCCCTCCTGTCCTTGGGTGAGGATACTTTACCCACAATTTTGATGTCATCGGTGAACTTGGCCCGTGTACTTCTGACGCGAATGTTCACATCATTAACAAAGAAGTTAAAGAGCATGGGCCCAAGGACGGAGCCTTGGGGGACACCACTGGTCACGGCGCACCACAGTGATTAATTTCCATCAACTACTACTCTCTGGGTCCGACCTCAGAGCCAATTCCCCAGCCATCAGACTGTGATGTAGCGGAGGCCGTAGCTGTCCAGTTTTTCTATGAGATGATCATGGGACACCAAATCAAAAGCTTTTTAAATTAAATGTTTTTTACATCAATCACCTCACCTCTCCCTCTCTCACCTCCCTTTCCTCCACAGATGTTAACAACCCTCTCTCCTTTTTCATGGTCTGGATGTTCCCCATTCAAAATATTTCTTTCTTTTGCAAATTTGCTGTCTGTTAGCCATTCATGGGAATGTCTCTTTTTCTATTTCATAGCCCTGCAGACTATTTTTAACTCTAGCTAAAACCTTTAACTCAAGTATGGTAATATTAACTCAGGTGTAGAAATGACTCATGGTAAGGTATTGGAGACACTGTTAAGACGCTCAAGACGACTACATGTTGTTTTACAAATCTGCACAAGAGACATACATTTAACTCTAATAACTACAGGCCCAATGAACAAGGTGCGTTGACTATTTTGACTAGTTTTTGCTAAGTTTGTTGTGTTTTATAAATAATACATAATCTAGCATATTAGTGCACATTGCAACAAAGTTGCATTTGATTTTGCTTTGAACTCAAACGGAGTAGTATTGTGCTAGTCTGCTAAAGCTTGTAGTTTCTCTTGAACTGGAGAAAAAGGTACCATTATATATGACGATGCACCATGCCATCTTTGCTCCCTGTCGCGGACCAAGGCGGGCTCCAGGTGGCTTTGGAGGCCTTCCGCGAGATGCACACCAGGCGAGGCGCCCGACGGACGGCACCGGCCCAGGTGTGTTCGGGGCCCCGAGCAGGGAAGAGAGGCGCAGCGCCCGCGGCGGACACACACCACACCACACCAGGCGGAGACGGGGAAGAGATTTAAAGTGAAACGAGAGAAGTTTGCTTACTAAACGTGATGATTAACTTATATACAAGCGTTGAAGCGAGGACAAGCGGGAACCAGCGAGCAATCAGGTACAATGCAAAGCGCGTATGCTGCAATAGTCGACGCAGTGACTGCAGCCAGATATTGGCGTACTACAGTGCTTGCTATTTGGTAATCCTCTATTCACTCTGGAGGCCTCTCGGCGCTCGAGCGGGATCAGTCTGCTCTCAATTAGCAGCTCGGGAGTAACACGCGAGGGGCTGAGTAGAGAAGTAAGCACGTCAGAGTAGGCTCACTCTCCTCAAGCCTTCTCCTCGGCACGGGCGCGAGAGACAGTCGAACCGTCTAAGCCGCTCTCTTCAGGGAACGCGCGCGCGCCAGAATCTGCGTGTGGTCCTTAATATAGTCTCCTCTTCCAATCCGGATACTTGTCCGGTGGATGCTTCTAGAAGCAGACCATGCAGACCTGCCAATCATAATCGGGAGTATTAACCCAGTATCCACATCTTTTCAAAGAACTAGTGCACTCCACTACTGCATCGCTTCTCACCACATGAATGATCATGTCACTTAACATGTAAGAAAATACAATCGTTATAAAACAAACAATAATGAACCTTCTATTATTAAGAGAGCAATAATTTGGTGGGAGTCACAACTCTAATTTAACACGCTCCCCGCCTTTTCAAAATCCTAGGTCCACCCATGCACATATATAGGATGCGCCTGGTCTTGAAGAACGTGCTGTTTCAAGAGGCATGTAGGGAAGGAGGAAAGCTAGTAGCACAGGGAGATGAAGTTGTCCAATGTCACACTGAATGGGAACACTTAATCCACTGCATTGAGGATCAAAAGTGCTGTCTGTCATACCTGATCTCCTGGACCTTCGCTGTGGAGGTGGGAACTGCTATCTCACAATATCCTGATTATGTACTCTCCTTTCACTGGAAGGATGTTGACTACTTTAACACAAATGGTCTAAGCCTTTAACAGCAGAAGGAGAGGTCTCGTTTTATCTAAAGAGAGCTGGAACATGCACAGACTTTCAGATATTAGGTCAGCATATCACCCAGAGCATCCATCCTTAGTATAGCTCTGGGGACCCATCATATTATGACGGTGGTCCTCAGAAATCTTGATCGAGACCCATTCTAATGGGCCAGCAGGGCTCGTGCTTTCTTGAGTCTGAGGACAGGATGCCCCTTTTTCTAGCATCAGGCTCTAATTCTTGGTTTAGCCAAGGCTTGGCTGACTTTTCCCATTATGAGTGAGTAGGATCGTACCCTTGCATGGCAGTCAGTGTGTCCCCAGTGCTGAGTGCCTTGCAGACAGTATCTCATCCACAGATCACTCTCGGTGCATGACATCAGAGCTTACTACACTTGCTTTTAGTTCAGGAGAAAATTCACTGAACATTTAATTTTTATGCCAGACTTCCCTGCTGTCTGTCTGGCCCCTGCCCCACCTCCCGACTGCAAAATGAATTTTGTGACTCAGCCTTTTAGTTAATATTTCAAGAAAGACTTCAGTTCACTCATAACACTGGTACATTTCCCTCTGCAATCATAGTATCGAAATAATGGCTGCAGCTAAACAGAAGAGCTAAAATCTGCAATATGGGTCTACAGGATGGCAACTGCCCATCTCTTAATCCTGCAAATTAGACCCCGAGTTAACTCATTTCAGAACATAACTGTGAAAACACCTTTGAGAATATAAGCACTTTAAACCTTTCGTTACTTTAGGTTGACTAATGTCTTAATTTCCCATTCAGAAGGGGCGCCCTTTCCACTGCACAAAACTGCATCGGGGAAATATTGAGTGAAATACATCAGTAAGTCCATAATCAATTTTCTCAACTAACCTAGTTAATGTTAGAGCAGAACGAAACAAAAATAAAATAAAATAAAGTAAAATTATGTAAAAATAAAATAAAATTCTGAGTTTACAGTTGTTTTCATGCGGAAGTGCAGAAGGACGCGTTTTCATGGTTTTATTTGTTTACAGTCATCTCAACTTTCATTTTTAAAGTCAAAGTCATCAAGAAAATGCAGCAAAATTCTAAACTCCTAATTAGAAATACTGATAGTTACAATATACACAGCTTTACTTTTTTTTTTAAAGGAAAAAACAGTAACTCCTTTGGGACAAAACATTAGGAAGTTGGTTTTCTCAAAAAATATTGTTTTTAGTGAAAAAACTGGACTAAGGTTTGTAATCAGATCGAGAGAACATAAAGTGACAGTACCATTCTTAAACATTTTAAGATAATATGCTAACAAATGCACGTACTCAAATCCTAGCACATGCTTGACGCTGACATCTGACATTTTGAAACACAGTCCCGTAAATATGCAGCGACTTATTTTAAGTGTTGCTTATATCAACATTGCGTGTGGCCACTTGTATACGAAGACTTGCTGACAGAAACGGGGAGGCTGTACTGGTCTGACCAAGCAACAGGGCACCGTTCCTTTCTTGGCACGGTACTTGATTGGGAAACTCAGGGATCGTTGTTCTGCATTTGGCAGAGACGTGTGACACATGACTTCATTTAATAGCCAACGTTTGTTTGCTAAAGGAGGTTTACAATCGCGTTTCGTGATATATGCGGGTACAAAAATAAATACATAAATATATATCGTTTGCAGCTTCCAGAAAAATTGTATATATTACTTTTGTACATTCCAGTTCATGAGCGGAGGAGATTGCCAGACCAATGTTTACCAGCACGTTCCAGACTGGTTCAGTTGCTCCACGAGTTACAAACAATGCCATGTAATTTAAAACCAGTGTTAGGTTATGGTTTAAGGAGATTTTGGATTTAGATTGACAAGATTATTAGTCACCATAATCCCTTATGGATTTCCTACTTTTTATTTTGGAATGTCTGGAATATAAAGCTTTCTCTTATTAACTCATGGTAACGCACTATGTCATCGCTTCTCGGTAGGCCAGAGTCACGGTATTCGTGAGTAAGGCCATCAACCCAGAAATACGGCTGTAAGAAGCGGGGGTCACAACTGCTAGCGTTGCAAGCCTAGAAGCGGTGGCCAGCAGAAAGCTTTGGGAACCACTGCATTCGATCATATGATCTCACAAGTGCTGTGTCCAAAATGTTGTGAAAGCAACTCGTGGGCTGTCAGCTCCATCCAAAAGACAGGGAGATATCCCAACGGATTTGCACAATCTGTTGCTGATAGGAATTCAAGCACAAATCAAAGCCTCCAGTCAATTTTGATGGCAACCTCATCACCTAGCCAGCACCCTAAACCCAGTTCCAGGTACTGAACACCAGTGGCTCAATTCGTCAGTGCCATTTGCTGGTGTTGTCACTTACCTTTGTGCAAAGTGAAAATGTAATGAGTGCAAAACATTACCAAATCAATTAATCTCTAGCTTGAAGAGTACTTTTCTAAAGCTGCAGTAGCTAGGACACAACAAAATGAGATTAGAAAATCCAAGTTTGACTGGCTAAAATCTACTAGAATTAAATTCTGTCATTTATTATGCTTAATATATCAACAGACATCCCAGGGGTCACATGTAGGAGAAGGACAGAGTTAAAAATGAAGAACAGTTTGTGTTATTTGAAGACTACAGAAACCCATTTCAAGTAGTCATGTTTGCACTGGGAGCACGTTGCCACCAGCTAAATTCTTTAGTCTAGTAAATAAATCTCTCTCCCTATCCTGCTTTTACTATTTTTTTCGGAGCTTTGGACTATAAATGAAAGGACAGTTGGATTGGCCGGGTATGAAAGGGCCCCTAAAACTGGCACTCTACTTCTTCCCTTTCTTCAATAGATTTGTTTGTACTATACCTGTCAGGCTCCTACACTGTTGCTTTGGGCATAACCTTTTGAATTTACCCTTTACAATTGACCCTATTATGCCTTCCATTGTTGGCGGAGGGCCATCCTTTCAAGCACATTTAGGGAAACTATCGCTGGCATTCTGCTTGGCACAGCTTCAGTTCCTTTTCTTAGCGTAGCAAGGTCACCAAAGTCCATTTTCCATCACTTGTCCTGGTTGTCTGCAAATGGGAAATTATATTTTGACTTACTGAAAAACAGTGCAGACATTTATTTTTCCTTTTATCTGACAAAAAATGTGAAGCTGAAATAGCCCTCCTCTTATTAAAAAAAAATTACCTATCCGTACTTTCCTAATGGTTGTTGAAGAACGGGCAGCTGAAATATATATTTGTTTTGACCTTTAGTCAGATTAGGTTTTATTTGGATTTAGATTATGTTTTGATCCTCAAATACTTACTATGCAGAGCGATGTTTACTACCATGAGCAGGCTCAGCGATGTCAATGGGAGTTTATGAAAGAGAAGCATTACTCTAGCTCCTAAGAGTTTACAGCAGAGGCGGGCAATTATTTTGGGTGGAGGGCTGCTTGCTGAGTTTTGACAAGCCATCAAAGGCCATATGACAGGCAGCCAGGGGCAAATAAATATTAATTTTCTTAATTTTTTAGGGGCCCTGTGGGCTGGATGGACTAGCCTGGCAGGCCGCACCCAGCCCGCGGGCCGCATTTTGCCCACCCCTAGTTTACAGTATCAGGCCCTACTGCTATAGTTCAATGATCCTTATTGACCAAAGCTAATATGGGATAAAGTCTAAATTTCTTAATTAAGGTTAGATTGCGATGCACTCACATTTAGGAGTACCCAACTTCTCATGTAGTCCCAACAATATTCTAGAGGATGCTTCCATCTAATATGATGCAAGTACTACTGCTCATGAGTGCTTGTAAGGGCTGTAAAACCTGGCCATGAAGTATTATTTTCTTTTATGGTGTTTTCAAATTATGCACGCAGCAAAACTGGCACTGCTACAAACCTTGTTCATTTTCCTTCTGCTCTTTACAATGCACCCTTAAAGTATATTTTTCCAGTATGTATAAATCAAAAAGGGCTGGTAAATAATGGGCCAAATCCTACTTACTTTACTACTTGGAGAAGCCTGTCTGAGCAAATATTTTCCGGTGAAACAGCAGCCTCATAGCATCGTACACGCCATAAATCAAGAGCAGGGATTGTGTGGTGCTAAACCAGCCCTTAAGTACTGTTGACAGTGATGAAATTCCATAGGATGGATTACGTTCAATGTGTTCGCCCCTTTACAAGTCTTTTTCCTATTTCTGGCAAACTTGGTTTCTTTTATGGCATCTGATTAAATCCAATAATGTCGCTAAGTTGGAGAGTGAACTCTGTCAAAGACTGACAAGTCAAAATGGTGACAGTAGCTAATGCCGAGTCTTAAATTCAGTGAGGATTGCTTGCATGCATAGAAAATGCCGTGGGACTTGAAGGGCCATGCCATATCCAGGAGCATTTCCAGGAGGCATGTCCTGATCCTGCTGCTCCCATTTCTGCTGTGCTAAATT
Organism: Caiman crocodilus; assembly: GCA_030014935.1. NCBI lineage: Eukaryota > Metazoa > Chordata > Crocodylia > Alligatoridae > Caiman > Caiman crocodilus. The sequence goes on along the minus strand of JAGPOW010002173.1, from coordinate 3,508,233 downwards.
TTGGGACTAAGGCAACTGAGCTACCTTAGACTGAACCCTAAACAGGCCTGAAACAAAGAGTTGAAGAAGAGTGATTCTGGGTGCACATTCACAGCTATTCTGCAGACGATAAACCACTACACCGAGTAAGTTCACCAGCGTGGGATGATATTTGGTTTTGCTGCCAAGTGTAGAAGGAGTCTAGATCCACATTCACTGTTTGTTTAGCTTTAAACACGTGCTTAAGTCTTATTGAGAGCTCAGCCTTGAGTACAGGTCAGGCAACCCCCAATTAGCGCTCTTAATTGGTTCCTGAAAAATTGAGCGCTAAGCGAAACAAAGCAAAACCAAAAGTATTTGATGACCCAAAATGGTGACTGCAATTGTTTTCAATGACCCAAGATGGTGACTGCGAGTGTTATAATGAAACTTGCTGAGTGCTAAGTGAAATCAGGTATCAGTTTAAAACGAACATTGTAGCAAAATAGCGCTAAGCGAAACAGCGTTAAGTCAGGGTTGCCTGTATATGCTTGAAAGCTTTAACTCAAAAGGAGACCTTAGCTGGGTCCATGTCAGAGCACTGATGCCAAGAAACATATCATCAGATGTGCTTGGCATCTACAGCTCCTGTTTGTCCAATTTGTTGTTCTCATATAACTTTAAATGTCCACGGCCTGAAGGGAGGGCTGAGCCTTGCAGCGCTGAGTCTTAGAAAGGAAATGGTAGGTCCTGAGACTCAAATGGCACAATTCTGTCTTCTTTGGGTGCTCATTACTTCCTTGGACTTCAACTTAAAGTATCAGGAGCCATAGCAGTCAATGCAGTCCACAGAAGGACTCTGATTGAGGAAATGGGGAGTCTGATTAGACTCCAGGTGTGAAAAGGAATGTAAAATCAATATATTTTCTTGAACCCCATGAAACCAAGGCTTTATAAACTTAGTCCTGCTGACACAATGTAACCCAAATGATTGCAAATGGTGATGATATAATTCTGGGCAGCCAGCTACTACAACCATCTCCAATTTCTCGTAGCAAACACATTTCCTTCGCAGCCGGCTAATTAACCAAGTTCCTGGCATGTTTTGCAAAAATTGACGGTACATAGCAAAGGAGATACCAGGACCATTTCAGTCTGGTGTCTAGTTTAAATCTGACAATCTAGAGCCTCTGCCTAACAGTTTAAGAGGAAAAAAAGTTGTCTCTGAACTCATCCTGGCAAAGAGATTTCAGTACAAATCCAGGCAAGCGGGAAAGGTTTTTGTCACTCCCAACTTCACACACTTTAGTTACCTGTTTTTGTTCATTGAATGTTGCTCCTCAGCATCAAAAACACTCTGCATTTTATTCTTTTTTTTCTATTTCTCTCTGATTTGTGTTGCACACTTGTGGCTATCACTTTACATTGCCCATTCTGTAAATACATTTTCATGTGTTTTCCATTAGGAAAACCAGTCCTTAGACAAGGAGCTGAGAAACGAGTATCATTTCAGGGTAGATCTTTTTTCAAAGATCTGTCATGGAAAATGTCTGACTCAATTTATGTGGATGTATTAAAGGGATATAACCAAATCCAACTGGACAAACTGCCTTTTAATTGGCAATTTTCAATTATTTCCTAGTTCTTTATTTTCCTAATAATTTTCTTTCTGGGGTTTATACTTGATTTGACGGTAGTGTAATCCATGTGTTACATAAACACCAACGAGTCTGAATGATCTTGAAAGTTAGAGGAGAAATTTAGTCACTTTGTCCATGACTGGCTTTAAAAATCAGCAGTTAATAGAACTAGACCTTGGAAGAGTACTGTTAAGCCCATTCACCATCCCAGTTAACAGACAGAACTGGGAGTGAACTGGAACTGGGATCAGCCTTGCACGTGGCTGCTGGCTTCCATCAATATTCACAATACAATGTGGAATCTGTAGCTTTTATTGAAGACCAAAAAAAATTTAAATTGAAACAAAATATAGGCAAAACCTCTAAATTAATGAACACTTTGTTCAGGACCTTGGCACAGCAATATTGAAAGGAGAGAACATTTATATTTTAAAGGAACTGACTTGGCCAAACACTCTCTCTGTTGCCTTTGTTATTCTTTCAGCTATCTCTGCTTGGATAGGAATGTACTTCCCTCATAGCCCAGCCTCACCCTGCAGCTGAAAGTTGTATAATCCTGAGTTTATGGCTTTATCATCTGCTGTCATTGGTGTACCAACTTTCCTCAAAGGTTTTCAAAAAGCATCACATTTGAAATAAGCCCCACAATACCTCAAGCAGGTGGGAAAGATGGAGATCATATCACATAAGGAAAAGGAGGCCCAGAGAGGTGCCTCGCGGTCAGAGTTGGGAATGGGATGGCATCACTGCCGGACAAACTGCTACTGTCACTCCTGCACCAGAGTCTACGTTACGATTTCACCATAGGATCACGCACTAGTCTGTCATTTCAAAGGCTCTGGAGGGCTGTGATGGCATGTTATGCAGCAAGTACAGGACATACCAATATAATAGGGTTCCTGTGAACTCGGTGGCACGGGGAGAGCTATCCTTTTGCCAAGGAAAACCTCTCCACACCGTTCTCCTTCACACACTAAGGAGAAATCAGTTGACTCCTTTCGCTCCCAGCTCAGCATACAGCTGTATGAATCCGACGTAACTCCCCTTACTGCTGAGCAGCACCAAATTCACTGAGGCTACCGACAGACATTACACATAAACCGGTATACGAGATTGGAAACTGGTTGAAATCTGTAATATGACAGGAGTTCAGTGTGCATAAACCACTTTCACAATTGCCAAAACCAGTTTAAGATAAACCTGAATGAACTGAACTGATCTAGGTTAAACCGGTTTATTGAACTTCTGTGCCAGATTCCATCCAGATTCAAATTAAATCACAGTCTCCCAACATCCCAGGATGCTTTGCACCTCTCCTACAAGCCCCACACATGGTGAGTGGGCTGGGCTTGGCTCAAGCTGTCTGCTCCAGGCAAGCAGGGAGGCGTGCTCTAGCACCCCCCAGCTTCTGGCCTGGGCCACTGCAGGCTGTATTTCCAGAATCAAAAGTGAATGTCTGTTCACTTGCTTACTGGTTCAATCTATGCAGCTTAAACTAACCTGCAAAGATTGAATTGACTCAGCCTTGGGCTTTTTGACTATTTATACTTAGCCTAAATGAGTAACATTCTTTTTTCAGGTCTCCATGGCCTGGAAAAAAGAATATTGCTTGAAGGGGGATTTTCTCATGCTGGGCACAGGCAGAGATCGGTCTCATTGTGGTAATGAGATGAAAGGAATCTTGAGTTACGGAGGCCAGGATGGCTACGTGAAGATTGTGGGAGTGGTGCACAATATGATGTGCAGCCTAAGCCCTGTACACTGTCTTGACCTCCTTTTAAAAGACAGCTGATACTTTCTCTTTCAAATAGTGAATGTAGCTGGAGCTCTGAGAACAGTAAATGGTACCAATTTTGTGACCTTCAAGACAGGAGGGAAGGGGCTAAATTTGCTGAAATGATGACTAGGATGTTAGAAGACTTAACTAGTCCACTCTTTGCAACATGATTTGAGATAAGTATGCTTTACACTGATAACAGATTTCAGCAAAGTAAGTAAGGGCAGCAAGGTCACGCTGCACTTCTTTGGAGGGCTTCAGTGATCATTGGAAATCCTACTAAATTAGAATAGATTAAATACCACAAAATGAATCTGAGGAACAGGGCAACAACTGAATCTTACCTCCTTGTGCATGTACCACAGAAAACTCACTTCAGTCCATGTTATCGCCTTCCCATGCCCCAGTAAATAAATACAAAGCATGAAAACATTTGCGATAATCTCTCTGATATTTTAGGACACTCAATGAATAGCCATAGACTCTATTATCATATAAATATAACCTGACTGAATTAAAGGCAACATTAATTCACCAAGCAATGTTGACTGCACCTGTTCTTTTAAGTGCTCCAGTTAATGTATTAAAAGGTTTAGCAGGGTTTCAGCTGGAGAGAGCTGACGCTGCAATTGTGCTGTACCTTTTCCATCTCAGTCCTGGGACTGGATCAGATTTTATATGTCCAATTTTGGTGCATTATAAAAAGGACTCCAGTTCACTGAGAATGCTTTCAATGAGCTTGATAACTTTTATTGATTGGCTGAGGTACCTCAGAGTGGATCCAAAAACAAAGTAATGGTCTTGTTGCCGTGGCACCCATCGGCGTGGAATTGGAAGTCTTTTACTAGGAGGATATACAACCCTGAAATCAAGTACTGCCATCTGGGCAATTTGAGAAATAA
>JAGPOW010002173.1:3463357-3484372 GCA_030014935.1 Caiman crocodilus | reverse complement strand
CCGTATTTGCTTCAAAGGGCTCAGTGGCAACACATAGAGAGAGTGCATGGGGATGCCCATGCACCCCCTGAGAGTGCCTATGCACCCCCTGACAGGCTGCACTCCCCGCTCAGGTGCCGGGGGGGGAGGCGGGAGTGCTGGTGCCTCACCCTCCTCCCCGTGAGCACTGGCCAGGGAGTAGAAGCACTGCGGCCACTACCCCCACCTCAGGTTGGCATTATCAGATCACCCCCCACCCGGTGTTGGTGTGATTGACCACAGGAGGACCGCCCCCCCGGTTGCTGACTGGTTGCTGGGGGGGCATGTGCCCCCCCTGACTAAGGTAGCACTAATCGCCCATGAAAGAGCTTATATGTGAGACTTCTGTGGAGTGATCATATAGAGTCGTGGTTTTCCACACCCAGTAGAAAGGACTAGAAGGCAATGCTAGAGGGACAAGAATAAAGGTGGGACAGCTTTGCCCAGAAACAGGTTATAGCCCGCAATATGGCCCCATAGCCCTCTCTCCTTCACACTGCAATTTCTAAATACTCCTTGGCTGTGTCTGCATGTGCATTTACACCGGCTTAAATTTATTGTGCAGTAAGTAGAAATAGGCCAGCATCTATATGTGCAGGTGTTAAAGAGCATCAGTGCTGTGTGTGGACTGACTTGGGACTAAAGTTAGTTGCAAGTCAGTCCACACACGCAGTGTTGCTGCACATTACGGCATCTACATGTGCATTGTTGCACAGTAACAAATCAGGTATAAATTTGATAAATTTGATAAATTTGATGCAGGTATCAAATTTATGCTCAAGTCGGCATAAGTTGCAATATTTCTATACGGCACAGTATTGGCATGCACATGTAGATGCGTGCTCATACTCTGCAGTAATTTTGGTTACTGCACAGTACATGAGCACATGTCAATGCGCCTTTTTAATACAAATGGAGATAAACTCTATACACAAAAAATAGCAGGTATTATTAGTACCATTCAAGCCTGGAGGCTGTTGATGTCTTCACATGCTCAGGACTATGTTCAAACCATGGTGGATTTTCCTTTAACATGCTATAACCTTCTACTTTCCACTCACTCTGTCTTGCCTGTCTGACAGCACCGCACTCATGCCAGCTTCCTCTCATGTGCTGCCTTTGGAGAATACAGCTTTCTAGTTGGAACAGTTTCTTTGAGACAATTCAGACCAAGGTGACATAATACAGTACACATAAATATACCTCCTTTGAGCTGGATACTGCTTTTAGGACCAAAACTTTAAATAAGGCTGGTCTAATAGCTTTCCCTCTCAAAGGGGAGTTGTTATTTTTATTGCACAGGAATCTAGTAAGAGGGAGAGAGGACAGAAGGAGTGTAGGGGTAGAGAGAAAAAGAAAAAAAAATCACTCAGAGCCAATAAAAATACCTCAAGATTGGCTTAAAAATCGCACGGTTTTATAAAAGTTATCCATTTGGGGGTATTTCTATTTGTTATCTGGCTTCTGGGTATTTAGATGCACTTAGTTCTTGTTTGAAGGCTTTTCTTCAAAACCACAGAGGCTAAATTTTGTGTGTGTGTGTTTTCCTTTAATGAAAGCTGAGTGATTTTCACACAGAATCAATAGACAGCCAAGAGTAAAGACAAGAATACCAAATATTATGACACCAATAAAATCCTAATTACAGGGACAAGGCCCTACCATTCTTAAAACCTATGCCCCAGGGTGTATGTATTTGCACACACACCTGTGCGCACACACATGCCCCCGTCCGAAAGGCACGGGCTGTCAGATAGGTTATTCTCCAAATTAACAGCTCTACTTATTTTGTAGTGTTTTTCAAAGGCTGAAATTCTGGCAACCCTTAGAAAAAAGATACCGAACTGGAACCCCTTAGGCGTTATCTTTTAATCAAGGACGGCCCATCCTTAGTAACGCCATCATCTGCTCTAAGACAAGTGTTTGCCAATATTCCAGATTTCTTTGCTTCGGGACAAAGGAACAGCCAGTGAGCCAGCTCATTATGAGTAACTTTTATGACTGAGGATTGCATTTTTATGTGCGTAGCTGTGGAAAAGTTTGTCGTTCTCCTCCTCTCCTCATTTAAACTTTGCATGCATTGCAGAGGGCACCAGCTTCCTTGCTATTATTAGTTTGCGCTAAAGGCAGACGGAGAGAAAACAAATGAGACGGAGATCCAGAAATGGAAATGGGGTAAAATTTCAACAATTTCCATAAAGCACAAAGGGATAAATCCTTCCTCACAGAGCAAAAATGGGCAGAAAGGCAAATGAAAGACAGAGCTCCACAATGGCTCCAATGATAGCAAACACTTGCAATTCATAGCACTCGTCATTTTATTTTTTGTGGCCATAATGGATCACGCAGAGTCCAGAAAAGCACCACTCGCTCGCTCTCTGAAATTCCAGTATGTGTTTTATCCAGACATAATGTACCAGCGTAGGAAAATAAAAGCAATTAAAAGAGACCATACTGTGAGTACAGACAATTTGCGAGGAAATGTTGAGCAAATTAAAACACACGTTGTGATTTGTGACTATTTCCTTTCCTGCGTTCAGATGGCACTTTATTTTATTTTATTTTATTTTTTATAGTCTGGTGACATTTAATTCAGCTCTCAAGGGGGGGGAGATGATGGCTTCTGCTACTGGCACGCGGATATAGGCAGAAGGCAGGTCTGCACTGGAAGGTGTCAGTTCACTCCTCAGCTTTGGTAAAGGAGAATGGAGCAGAGTTAGGAAATGGGAATGCTGCCAGTCCCTCTGGAAATCAGGAGTCCAACCCACCATCTCTGGGAGCAGAAAGGATTCAGAGAAGAGCTGCTGAGCAGATGGCATCTCAGCGGAGGATGCTGCAATTTCAGAGTCAGGTATCCGGGTTGTAGCTGTATTGGTCTAGAGGAAAAGGCAATCAGGACTCAGAGGAGAGATGATATTGTTTATTAAACCACATTTTTTTTGCAAAAAAATTGTTCAAAAATCTTGTTGGTCTAATAAAAGGTATCATCTATATTACAAGTCCTGATTGCATCTTCAGGGGCACACTCAGTCCTTGGCAGATAAGGTTCCTTGGATGAATTTGATATCTTTTATTCGACCAACCCGAATAGTTGGAGAATAGTTATAAAGCAAGCTTCTGGGTTCAAAACCCAATCTGAAAGCTTGCTTAATAACTTAAGATATCAAATTCACCCAAGGAACCTTATCTGCCCATGTCCTTAGACCAACACGGCTACAACCTACACCCCTACACTCAGTTCTTTGCATCTTAAAACCTAGAAATCCCAGTAGTTACCCACATACGTGCATTGGGTTAAGGAGTTAAATACCCTTCACTTTGACCATGAATCTCTGATATTGAACATCGCCCTTTATCATTTCATTACCAGTCTCTCAACATTTCTTGTGTTTTTCATTCCCTTAGCACTCTTTCAACTGAATGTATTAAGTGAATCTTATTTTCAATTAATATTGTTCTGCAATGCAATCCACGTCTCCCTCTGTAACAGATGATAAACGTGGACTTGGTCTATTGTATTTTGTTGCTGCCTTTCTTTGCTGCCTTAAATTATCTAATGATGCAGGCAATATTTTTTTTTAATTCAAATTCCTGGAGGCATTTGGACCAGCTAAATGGATTCCAAATACCAGAAGAGAAAGTGGAGGGAGGGGAAGGCCCACCACCATTCGGAAACGCTTCCTCTTTAGATAATTTATCTATATAAATTGAAAATAAAAATACTTCAATGCCGGTTTTCATTGTCCAAGTTAGTGGAAACTGCCCAAAGAATTCTGCTTTCAAAAGGACAAATGCCTGCTTGTATTTTTAGCACTACCCCCTCTCTGCCCACCTCTGCACGTTGCAGAAATAGCTTTATATTCATTCATTGGCAGCTGAATCTGCATCCAGAGATACATGGCACAAGACATAACATTTAGATTAGAAAAAGCTTCCAGATTATGGGATCTTTTGTTTCAAGGCTTAATCGGGGAAATAGGGTCCACCTGTAATGCTCAAACCTAGCGCCTCCATCTCAGGATGATAACAACAACCTACACAACCTTTGTTGTCCTCTCTACCACCACAGCCATCAGCGTGTCAAAACTGGGGTTTTCCTTAGGCTCATCTTCATGCCAACTGTCTACGTTTGGGCACCTGGATTTCTGCACCAGCCTATATGTCCCTTTGAACATAGGGTGTAGGGAAAGGTTGCGTGTCCTTGTGATGGGCACGGGTGTTGGTGATGGTCACATGAGCCCACAGGTTTGTGGGTGCGTGGTATGGAAATTGGGGTGGGAATGTGTATGGTGTAATGGCAATGATGAGTTTTGGATGGTCATACATATCTAGGGAAATATGTATATGTGTGTGTGTGTACTGCCATACATATTTAGGGAAATATATTTCTGCAAATAAGAAACATATACGTGTAGGACGATCCATGATGGAGAAGACTTGCTATCTGACTTTGGGCAAGTCTCACTCATTCTGCCTCAGTTTCCAAAACTGAGCTAATGGAGATGATAATACTGCAAAATGGAGCTAGTAATGCTGGCATCTTCCCCAGCAGATCGCTCGTGTCTATCTCAAGCCAGAGATTCTCTCCGTTATACTTTCTACAAACCAACGCGGCACACCGTTTTGTCATTTTACCCCATTATTATGTATATCATAAGCCAAGCCAGCACGATTATTTGATGAACCCATTTCGCAGCCACAGAAATGGGTTCTGTTATCCTGACCAATTCTGAATGGTTTCCTCCACTACATCCCTATACAGCTGTTATCTACTTTCTAACCTACCAAGCTTTAATAGAAAGATGTGTTTACGAGGGAAAGAAAGAGAGAAAATGTCACTGTGACTCAGCTTTCTGACACTCAAAATTCCTCGCCCAGTGGACAGTCGCATATCCTCTTTGTAGAACAGGCTTGAGTCAGGATGATTTTCAATTGCTTTCGCATGCTCATGATACAAATCAAGAAATGTAATAAAGTAACCAAGGAAAAACACACAGTTCCCTCATTCCAAGGTCAATACAAGGGACTCAGCTGAAATGTGCTTTATGGCACACTTCTCCTTTTCCAGAAGATCAGCACAGTGCATTACGCACCGTGCCATGAAAAAGCATCTTTTTTTTATGCACCAGGTTCAAGTGATCTGGAAAGCTTTGGGATTAATTTGCTTTTTTTCAGCCTAGCCTAGCAGAAGGAACAGAGTCCATCTCTTACAGCCAGACTTAAACTGAGCTCCAAACATGCTGAAGTGTAGATGGTGTTAATTAATAGGGGTTCCTTGAGTCCAGAGTTTAATTAAAGTCTGCACATAAGTGTCATCGTAACAAGAAGTTATTTGGATTTGGATTATTTGTCCAGAAGCACTTTCAACCAGGATACTGGAAGTCTCCTTTTGATGACAATCCACTGCCTTTTAGTAACTCCTGTAATTATTAGTAAAAGTAACAGTATCATCGTAATGTATATGGACCCCTGTCAGACATCAGGGATGAATTATGCTAGATTTGGTAGAAACACGTAATGAAACCTGACCCTTGCTCCAAAATGTTTATAAGCTGAAGCTCTCGTCCTGCAGATATCTATGTGGGTGCTTAAAATGATGTGCTGTGTATAATCCTATCAAAGCCAACAGGATGACTTATTGTGCATAAAGTCAAGTATATTCAGAAATTTTTACAGTGCCAGGACTAGGTTAGGTTTTTTTTAACCTAAAAAACAAGACACAATGAGTGGGTATCCCAGAAGGATGCATATAATAAATCGCTGGAAAAATTCTTCTTTGCGAGTTTGAGTTGGTCTAATAAAAATATCAGCTTTATCCGAAGAGCCTGGTCTGCCTATAATCCGTCAGACATTCTGGTTAACATAAAAAGGCAAGAGGATCCAGTGATTTGGTTCATTTTAAGGTTTCTTGGTGTTGCTGCTTTATGTTGTTCACAACGAGTGCCTCCAAAGAATAATTTCCTTGTTTTCTTTCTGCAGGATTTTAAGATACTAGTGCCTCCCTCTGTCTTTTTTCTGGCTGCATCTAGACTTTGCTGCTGATTCCAGACGAGTTGCCTATCCACTAAACAGGAACACTTACAAAGGGATAGATTGATATATTGGCAACTGATTAAACAAAGTAGGTGACAGTTGTCATGCCTTGGTATATTCTTGTAAACAGGGCCTTTTAAAGAAAGGCTTTAATCTTAGCAATTTGGGGGTTTTTGTGTTTTTTTTAAATAAATGAAAATCAGATTAGTTAGATCATTCGTTGGATTTGTTTTTGTTTCATAAGGACAGAATAATCATGCAACTTCCCACCATACCAGGGAACATTTGCAAGACAGAAGCCTCTTGTCGCACACGTACGGACATCATTCAAACGCATTTTGTTAGCATAAATATGATCCCGGCGAGGCTGGCCTCATCCTGCTCCCACTGAAATCAGTGGCCAAACAGTTAACAGCCATTGGCTTTACCGGTAGATGGCTCGTGTTTAAACAGTGCTTCTCAAATGATTATCCACAAAGGAAGAAGTCAGACAAAGGCACAGATGGTGTTCGGACAAAATTTAGCTCTATCTGGCTCACAATCCTCCTTTTTTTTGTGAGCTAATGAGTGTATTAATCAGAGATCAGGTTCTTCTAAGTTAGTTTCCATTAGGTAACTGGTTGGTGTAGATATCTGTCTACTTCACTTACTGAACTACTGACATGTCTCTCGAATGGCAGCCAGCCAGGGCTTATTATGAGACGTAAAGGAGAACGTTGGTATTCTGGGGCCTGCAAATCCTTGATCTGCATCGGGCAGGTACTCATTAACCTTAATCAAGCAGGTTGCAACATGTACTAGGCTTGCTCTGGGGTGTGTGATTGGTATTAATATGTCCTCCCTGTCATCTAACACCTGTCTCACTCGTCATAAAACCCTCGTGTAGCTGAGGTCGCCTTTCTCCATTTCAGCTTGGCAATGTCCTTGGAGGAACAACTGAAGCTGTAGGTAACTCAACTCCTCGAAGCCTGGCGAAGCACTTGCCAAGGAACTTATTTCAAAAGGTGATCAGTCTGTGCATTGGAAACAGCCCAGAAGACATATTTTCAAATGACCTTTCTCCAGAGCTGCCTCCATTTATCTCGGGTGACAGCTGACAAGGGCGCCGGACCCCGGCGAAGGGCATTGGGGATGGCCTACCTGGTGGTGTAGAGGCAGGACATAGTTTTGTTTTCATGGGAGCTGCAGGGAAGAGTAAGATCTTGGAGTCCTTGCTAGCTTATAGGATAATTAAGGGTGTGCCTAAAGCCTAATGGTAGCTTATTGGATTTGTGCAGTTAAAAGCACCCTGTTGCCTCTAGCAAACAGCACAGAAAGAGGTTAATGTCATTAGCATCATGTCAAGATGCTTTTGACACCATGTACCAAATTAACATAGAGCAATTTTCAGTCGATTCAGCTTGCCTTTGGCAGCATCAGGAGCAGGGCTTGCACTCGCATCTTCAGTTTTGCAGCAAGACGCCTTACCCAATCTGCTGCCACTTCACAGCAATCCCAGCCTTGCTTCTCCTTAAATAATAGCTTCTACTCAGCAGTCATGAACCAAACTGTTGCTTACATAACTGATGCAAGACAGGCTGGCCCCCAATATTCATATGCACTGACATTTAGCACTTACCATCTTTAAAAAGGATCCTACCACGATGACCCTGTTGCTTTGCCCTGTTGGGTTTTTTTTTATGCATCGGATGTGTTCTTCTAGGCCAAGCAGGATTGTACACACTAAATCTTTTCTGGGCCCTAAGGCAAAATAAGAGGCTCTGAAAAGAATTGCACCCGTCCCGTTTGCTGCGCTGACTTTCATTTGCTCATCTGTTGAGCCCTGGATGAAGGAAGGTAAACACAGATGGCGAAGGGGGGGGGCGCTCAAAGGACAGACCCATCCCAGAACACCAGGCAGTCAGTCTGGTGTTGGAGAAACCCCTTGAAGTGTTGGCTCGCGTGTATAACGTAAATCAGGCCAGAGAGGAATTGGAAACCACAGTTCTGGTACCGCATAGGGGTGTCTGAGCTACGCGGCTATTAACTATTGTGACACCTTTTGCTCACAACTGAGGATCTCGAGCAGAGAGTGCCTACGCCAAAGAGGAAGAAGCTTATTTTAGGACTGCCAGCCACTTAGACATGCAGGGCGAAATTGTAATTCACCATCCTGTGCTTATGTGGCAGCCGTGCAGCTATATTATGGTGATTTTTACATGGAAACACAGGTTGGATGCTGCCCCTGCTTGTTGCAGAAATGTGTTTGTACCTGCTGAAATGGAAACCGAGGCAAACAACCTCCCTGCCTTTTGGCTTCGGTGCTGGCATGCACACGGGAGGGGAGAAGCTTTGCTCCCGCCTCTCCTAGAGAAGGGACTTGAACCTTTGCCCCCCGCTTTCCTGCAGGCCTAGACACTGGGCAGCAGCTTCTCCATCCCTCTTCTTGAAGCTGGACCACTGCCTCCTGGGTGGTACCGAGCTAATTAGTTAGACTTCCCCACCCTGGTTCAAAAGCAGATAATACAGGTTCCAACCCCGCCGTGAGAAAGCATAAAGGTTTGACTTCCCTTGGCCAAGTGCCTGACCGAACCAATTGGAAGGCCCTTTTCTTTCTTCGGTCATTAGCTTTGGGTGTTGCAAAGCCTGCTGGCTCCTGAGGACCTAAGTCTTAGCTCTTCCTGGCAGCTGTAAAACTATTCTGATCTGCTCCACTTCAGGCACTGGTTCTTATTTCCAGAGCTAAAGGAGAACACGGCATTAATGCCATATGCGTTAACATAAAAGAAATTAAGGAATGGTGAGTAACCATTTAAAAATACTGGACAAGGTTCTTTGGGTAAATGTGATATTTTTATTAGACCAACTCAAATAGTTGGTCTAATAAAATGTATCACATTTACCCAAGAACTTTGTCTGCCTATGTCCTTAGAGCAACACGGCTACAGCCTACACCCCTGAACTGTAATGAGGTGCTTTGACCGAAAATGAGACCTCCTTCGGGGCTCATGGCAGGGGTCTGGACTAGCAACAATCGTTTTGCAATTTTATAAAGCTTTTCAATTATGAATTAGACAGCAAGATAAAGGGAAGGAATCATTGAAGAGTAAGCACCAACTCTGAACACTATATTCAAGAGCTGGATTGGCAAAGGCACGTATACGAGTTGCAAAGACTAGCATCACACCGTCTAGGTCTTTGACTCTCAGACTCACCTATGAAATATGAACTTTTGTTTCCAGCCAGGAGAACTTGTACAATGTTTCTCCTATGCCCGATGAAGGGTATTTGTGCTTGAAAGCTTGCAATTAAAGATTTTTTTTTTTTTGCGAAACTCTAGTTGGTCTAATAAAAGCTATTGCTTCTCCCACGAATCCTGATTACTTTTGACTCGCAGAATTGAATCCACAGTCCTGAGTGAGGCAAGCCAGTCACCTCAACAAGAGGGGACCTCCACAGTTGTCTTCCCCGAACTCTCCTCTTGTGCCAAAATGGAGCCAAGGCCATGCCTTTTCTATCAAACAGAGCTGTGACCATATCCCCCCTTTGTGCAATAGCTCAGGCATCTCTCACCTTGTGTGCAAGAGAACTAGGTTTTGCACACACATCAGGAAGAAGGTTTGATACTGGACCTTTCCCCCGTGGAGGCATGGGTGTGTATTAGGGGCATTGGGAAGGGGATAGTCCTTATTCGTCCTGTTGAGGCTGCATCAAGATTTATTCATCAGCAAGAAGGGGCAAGAATAAACCAGTAATTTAGGTGTTTATGTGGCTGAGGGAAGACCTGGTTTCTAAACACCAGCTCCTTTTTATATCAGTCATAAAAAGCGCAAGTCCTTTGTAACTCTGGGTCAAGGAAAATAGCACTGTGGATGGTAGTGATCTACATAGACCTGGCTGAAGACCTACTAATAAGGCTGAGGAATTGCACAAATAGCTTTAATTGAAAGAGGGCAACGGGTTACACAGGTGTAGGTGACTGGTAACAAAAAACCCCCCAAACAAGGAATGAAACTAGCTGATTTCCAGTCCTGGCTGCATTGGAGTGGAAATGGAGAGAGATCATGGGGGTGCTGGTTTTCGGAGTCCCTCTCCAGACGGGAACACCTCCTCGCTGCATGCCTTGTTCTGCAAAAGCAGAGACAGCCGCCACCGGAGGGGAAAAATGTGGGCTAATGCTTTTCGATTTGAAAGCAAGCCACAAGAGCATGCTGCCATCGTGTGGCAACATGGCATATGTCTACGTCCCCGCCCCGTGATTTGAACAGGAACAAGTGATTTCTTTGTGGGATGACACGTTGAGATAGCTTAAAAACCTGATTTTGAAATAGGACTCAGGACCTCACCCCCTCCCCTGCACCCCCGGGTTAAAGCCGCGCAGGGCGTTCCCAGGCTGGCAGGCAAAACCTGAAGTGTCAAAAATCACTTTGGAAAAGTTAAGCCGGTCGCTGTCACATTTATGAGGAACTACAGACTCCATTTCTCATCTCGGGAGGTTGCAAGTCCTTTGTGGTTTCGGTGAGATTTGCAGTGGGTGATCACATCGATCTGTTATTGTGCCTCTGGCAGGAGGGGACAATGAGAGGAGAATGACAATAATTTATCCATAGGATTCACCTAAGCTCGCTGTGGTTAATGTCCTATAAGGTGTGTACGTGACACAGGGGTTTAATCAGCCCTAAACTGAAGCGGTGTTTTTTAAAACCCACTGCTTCAATTTAGGGCCCTCGTTTTATCTACACACACCCATAGGCAGACATGGAGCTTCGATCTCCATTGCACTCTGCTTCTATAGGAAGAAGCAGGGCTAGACACAGGCATGGGTGAACCGGGCGGCCACCCAGGCCCGGACAGAAAGGGGGTCCCAAAATGGTAATTTGAAAATTATTATTACCATTACCTCCAATGAAGGGGACTTGATATTACAAGCTTGCCCGGGGCTGCCAGGAGTGCTGGGAGGAAGAGTTTCAGTTCATTTGCAAATAACCCTCAGGGTAATGGGAACGGGTGAGACTGTCTGGGTAGGGCGGTGGTGAGTCCTCGTCAACCAGAAGGAACAACCAAAATATTAAATGGAATAATAGATTAGCAGGGAGTTATAACAGAGGACACTACTATATCCCCCCCCCACACACGAGCAGTTTGATGGAAACAACCTGAGAAGCTCGCAATCGCGTCTCCTTGGGGTGGGAATTTCCCTCCTGCAAAAGCCCTACGCAGTTAAATAAAAGTCAATTCAGCTGAATCCTATCAAAAAGTCAATTGTCTACTCCAACTAAAGAGCCCATCAGGATGGTCTTGTTAATGCACGTCTCTTTCTTTATCCAGTAGCACACGAGGACGTAATATTGGATAGTCCCTGACTTCCCAGCTTAATTTAGCAAGTGCCTATTTCTACTAAGTCAAACCAGGGGTAGTTGTTAAGGCTAAAGCTTGAACTCACAGCCCTGGAGCTATGGCAAGACCCCATAGCAACTCTTCCACCCTAGCCCAGAAGGTTGGAGGCGCAGAGCATCGCAGCGATGGAGCATAGACCAAGGAAAGGCTCTCGTAGCCCATTCCTTTTTATTATTTTCCATAAATCCCTATTTTTATTTAGGGTTCACTCTTCCTAAATTTCTAGAAGGCACTTTCTTGAGGTTCTGAGTTACTTCATGGATCATAATAGAGAGCTTCAGTCAGCATTCACCTCACCGTGTATTATTACCTGTTTAAGTTGCATGGGGATATTTTGCTTTTCAGACTGGATGATATAAGCTTTATACGCTGCTACATTTAATTGGAGAACAAGGATCTGTGTGGGAGAGGTGATACTAGAGGTAGAGTAGAAACCTCTAGTGAAATTTTAGGGTATTTTGACTCCCATTCCTGTGCAAATAAATGTGCCTATGTATATGGGCACCAGGTTTAAACATGGCCGGGTTCCTTCCTCAATGGGGGGGTAGGGAGATGATGTTTCCTTCCAACACTGCCGGCAGGTTGAATGGGTAAATCCCTCGTCCCCTCTGATACTCGGGTGCACAATGCTACTTCACCATAAACATGCCCTGTCCTGCTCGAAGAAGTTGGTGTGATCCTTCCCAATTTCATCCTGGATAGTTGTCTCTGCTCACCTTCAATTGAGCAAAAGATAGCAAAAGATGTCTCCCATCTCTTTTCTAGCACTCAAATCCACATCATAGATGCTGAAGACGTGAAAGCCTCACTGGGTCCTCCCATTCAAAAACAAGCTGGCTTTTATTTAAAAAGCTATCGTAAGCACCCACAAAAAGACAAGAGCCTGCTCAAAACAACCCCCTCAATCTGCCAGGTCTCTTTTCCAAGGCATCGCACGACTTGTTTCTCTAGCGGACCTTGCTCTCTCCATTCTCAAACTTGTCCCATTTAGAGAGGCCATTTGATATGAAGGGAACTTGGTAGGTCACATACTAATGCTTGTGTAGGTCCTCTTAGTTACCAACAAAATGATCTTCAAACTAACATGACTCGGTGCAACTTCACACCATTATTTAATGACCTTGCTAAGTCAGATTCTGCTGCAGAAAGCCCAAGGGAAATGTTTTTTTGCTTTGCTTTTATTCTCTACATTTTTAATAAATAATCTTTTTATTTTTTTCCTGGAAGGGAACACTGTGATTGAGTATCTCCTCTTACCTCCCACTCCCCTCCCCAAAAGAAAACCAGCCAAAATGTATCTGAACAAAATAGAGAAAAGCATATTAACACTATCAGGCATATTAGATTGAAAAATGAGACTGTCTATAGATTTTGGAGACTGACTCAGAACTTTCCAGAACAATGGACAAGAGTGAAATAGTTGAATAATAAACACCAAATACACACTAGGCTTATAAGAGGATTTTTTTGTGAATCCAGAAGAGGGAGCTCTAATAACAGGGATGATGATGTATGTAATTTCATTCACTGCTCAGGGAATGGAGATCTCCATCGGAAATGGACTGGAAAGTGGAAAACAATAACCATTTGGCTCTAGGAACATTGTTTGCACGGGACTACTTCCAGCTATTGCAAGGCATCTTCCTTACAAATGAGGTTCTTTTTTCTACTTTCTTAATTAAGGCCCAGGAAGTTGTTTTGGGGCATTTGAGGACTCTTTTCTCATTGCAGAGTTCTCATTAGTAGCTGAAGACTCAATCCAAGCGCAGGAGTGAACACAAAGTCATCAGGTCGCATAACAGATTTAAGGCCGTGTCAAAGAAGACAAAAGTCCAATGGGATTTAATGAGCCTTCACTTCAAGAAAGAAAACTGGGATCGTTGCAGTACACCCACAAATTGTAATATCACTTGCAAATTTGATGGCCAAGTCGATCAATAGGAGGCGTCAGCCAAACCTACACAAACGAGAGTCAAGTGCACTGCTAAACCCATGTATCAGTCTGATGAAGGGCGTTTGCGCTCAAAAGTTTGCAAAGAAGAATTTTTTTCTGATTATTTGAGTTGGTTTAATAAAAGATACCGGGTTTACCCAAAGAACCTTGTCTGCCTGTTTCCTTAGACGAACACAGCTACAACCGACACCCCTAAACCCACCGACTGTCTTTCAGATATGCTGTTACAGCCACACACAACATCAGGAACGTCCTCAGAGTTTCCCTCTTGTGACAGCCTATTTGGCTGAAGTGCTACAAGGTACATATGCGGCTTCCTACCAAATCATCAGCACATCGCTTGGGACTCCCGGTTGGGTACCTCATACGTCAGTCAGCCTACGTGAAAGCTCGTCTAGCTGTTAGCCTTTTCTACAGCACAGTTAAGATGGATAGCGTGGCACTGGAGTTTTAAAGGTCCCCACTCAACCCTGGGTTCAGACCAATTTCTTTTATCTAGAACTTAGCTAAAACAGTGGCAGGCAACGTGGACACCCACCAGCAGGAGAACGGGAAGTTTTACGTGAGTCAAGGAAACAGGATCTGCTTCTCCATGTTGTTCATTTGCTTCTGATCCTCTGATGTAAGTAATGATGTAAAGCAGAAAGGCCAGGTCTATTTTAGTCATGGTCGTACCAGGGAAATGTCATATATAACTGGACTTCAGAGCCTAGGGACACACTATCAATCGCACCCAAAATGGACCCCAAAATCCCAAACCAAACTAGTGTCTGTTTTAATTTTTAATACGCCTAGTGTTTGATTTCTTTCTCTCACACAGTCAAACTCGCACGCACTGTTTCTCCCTCCTCATTTCTGTGTATTTTTGTATCTCCCAATTTTGGTCAGAATTAGATGCACAGGACTTCCACAAGGACAATCTGTCTTTCCATCATGGTCTGGCCGAGTCGAAACTTGACAAGAGTTAGGCTGTGTTGGGAAATTGCCTAGGTTCAGTTCATGACCGGTGGGTTTTGATAAGGTTAGATAGGACTGCTTGTGCCAGCCGCTGTCTTTTGAGGACCGTGCCTAGCAGAAAGAGCGGGACGTCCCTGATCGGAAGAACATGGCTGTGGCCAGGGTAGGTAGGTAGGCAGGCACTCGTAGAGACACCGGTGGCATGTGATACAATAAGAAATGCTCGCTTGCTGCTGCGGCACTTCAAGTCAAAGGGGAGGTAATGTGAGCGAAACCCAAGCACAAGTTCCAAACAGAGTCTCCCTCCCCGTCCCCAAAGACGCCGCTGGTACACAAACTCAGCACATCTCGCCAGCCATGCGTGAAGAAGCCCCGTTCATCCCTGTTCTCTCAGCCAGGGTGGTCGTCTGTGTGGAAAGCCTAAAGCAAACAAAAGCAAGCTGGAGCCAGATGTTGGGAGGCTTTCAGGTTCACTTGGTGTTCCTGGGGTAGGCGGCACATGCACGCCTGAGCTCCCTGCTCGAAGGACGGACCCGTCCGAGCGACCGGACCCCTCGCAAACCTTCCCCTCTGCAAGGGTAAAATGCCTCTTTACTTGCTCAGAACCATCTGAGCAAATATGGGCCCTGCACAAGATGTCAGAAACTGCTGATCCATCAAGGTTATGCCAAACAAACCCTGCTGAACAATTTACAGTTTGACCCCACATTGCTCCTGAGCTCAGTAAATAGATCCTCTGAAAGGCCTTTTCTTGGATTAGTTACATTACATGCCATAAATGTGAGACTAAATTAGCCAAATCTATCGCCCCCCAGCACCTCCTCTCTTCTAATTCTTGCGGGAGTGACCGCTGCGGGACACCATCCTTTGGGGTGGGGGAATGTAGAAGCCCGTTAGCGCTAGCCGAACAATTGTCTTTTTTCATGACGCCGGTTCCCATTTCTAGCTTTGCAAATGGCATGCCATTTGTCATTGGCAAGTGACTTTCCCTCTGTGCCTCAACTTCCCAATTTGCAAAGGGTTGGAACATAACCTGGCAATCTGCTCCGAGAGAGGAGTAGCATGTACGATGAAGCGTAGAGGGGCATCCAATGCACCCTCGTGAGGAAGGAGACATCTTTGTGCAGAAGGATAATAGAAGAAATAACATATTCTTATCCAGTCAATCCTGCCGGTTTCCCAAGCACTGTGACAGCACCTCTGTGTTCATGCACCATGACACAGTGTGTTTTGAATTGGCCATCTGCACAAACTATCTCCTGAGCGATACATGGGAGACTCCAGTATGCTGTTTCCATATGGAATATATTATGGGTGGATAGATCTGCATATATACATATATACCAATTGATGCTACACGTGTGTTTTTAAAGTTCTGACCAGACTCATCATTCGTCTTTCCTTATCAAAGGCAGAACATTAACATACTATAAAAAGGGGGTTGTATTTACTTTTCTTTTTTTATTTCTTCAAGTGAACAGGCAGATTTCTGTGATAGTAGAGGCCAAACCAACCAGAGGACAGCAGGTCTTCTGTCCGGCGGCAGGTTTTAAAATTCGTTTTCATTCCACACTGGGGAAAAAAAAAAAGAAACCTGAACAACATCTTTAAAAAGTGTTTGCAAAGACAGGATGGTGTGAACATGTCCGGTGTCTGATCTTTGGGAAGAGCTGCTGCATGCTTGGGCTATGGAAGACCCAGGTTTAAATCTCAATCCCAATATCCTCTTTTAACAGCATTTGTGAGCAGCTGTCTTTCCCATGCAGCTTTAAAAAATGTTTTATAACTAAGAGTATGTTCCCTTTTCAGGGGGTTGATTCACTAAGAAAGAAATCAATGAAAGAAGTCACATAGCAAAGCCCCTTCCCAGTGCACCCCTCCAAAATAAAATAAAGGAGGGATAAAGCCAGAAAAAGGCAGTGTCTCCTCATTCATCAAATGTTTTTCGTTTGGAAGTGGGGATGAGGTGGTGACCTGGAGTGAACTAATCTCCCACTAAATGTTCCCTGCTGTCCAAAATGCAAATCAGTAGCAGATGAACTGGATCCTGTTTTTTCATAGTAGATGATGACACATCACGGCAGCCAAAGCTGCTTAAATCTACCTCCCAGCCTTGAACGAATAGGATAAGAAACGAAAACACCCAAGCAAAGCTGACTGACTAAGCGATACCGTTTAGGTTTATAAATGAGGAGGTTTATAAATGGGAGGTAGATTCGCTGCATTGCTAGGCTCGGGGTTGTGTATTAAACAGGAAAATGAAGCCCACACCCTAACGTTGCAGAGAGAGCATGGCATTCACACTCACCTTATACTTTTGCAAATCCTTTGATTTTTTACTGGTCACTCCTGATTACTACCACTGAACGGAAACTCAGAAAGGCCCTTCACCTCCCCAAACAGCCAACGCTGACTCTGAATGTGCCACATCTCCAAATGGCGTAAATTGGCGTATCTCCACTGAGCTCATCAGAGCTGCAGTTTTATACCAGCTGCACCACTAGCACCAGAAGTACGCATTGATAGAGGCAAACAGGAGCAAAGATTGACAATATGTTCACGTCTTTACAGTTTCCATTCATTTCTACGGCTGGTCACTAGAAAACCTGCACAACGTTAGCTGGCTGTCAGGCAGGGGCTTAGTTTGCA
Organism: Caiman crocodilus; assembly: GCA_030014935.1. Lineage (NCBI taxonomy): Eukaryota > Metazoa > Chordata > Crocodylia > Alligatoridae > Caiman > Caiman crocodilus. Next base: position 3,467,385 of record JAGPOW010002173.1, on the reverse strand, counting down.
TCGATCTCTGGCTCATTGAGGCCAAACGCATCTAGCTACCTGCCTTCAGGATACAGTTGTTATAAAATAGTCTGCACTTTGCTAGGAAGACCAGTCATATAGCTCCAAGTCTGCATTGTCACGTGGGCATGCGTGCAGTGCTGATATCCTGAAATAGCGTGTGAGCACAATATTGAGATTGCTGAAGACTGATTTGAGTCTATAAAGCTCAGGGCAGTGCTGCTAGAAGGGCTAGTTAGCAAGTGGGATCCTCCCCTTACGCCAGTGCTGCTCCCACATGGGTATGCTGCCCCTGTTTCTACAACTAGCAGGTCCGGATCTAGCTTGGACAGCTTGGGGCTGCATTACCTTGCGCTGTACAGTCATATCCAATAAGCGGCTTGATTTACAAATGATAGGTGATAATGCTTTGCCCTTTTGTATACTTTTTGCTACCTTTTCGGCATTTAGCCCTTCCTAGAACGTGCCTCTTCCACTTCCTTCCTACCTTGACCTGGGAAATAAAGAAAAAAAAAGACAGACGATGTTGCTCCAAAGATAAGGGAGAAGAAGATCTCCATGAAAGTGAGGAGGGAGCGTAAAACTGTCAGCTGCGTGTGAGCTGGGATTCCCACGACCCCCAAGGTGAACTCTGTAAATAGACTTGGCACAAGGTCTTGCCTTAAAACTTGGGTTGGAAGTGAGGGGAAAAGGAGCCTGTAAGTAAATAAATAAATAAATCAACCGCCTCAGCTGAAGGTCTGCAGGACGTCGAGCACAACTGCTGTGGCAACCGCCCCTGCCCCAGTCCCCCTGCTTTGGACTCTCTCATAAATCCAAAGCATTTGCAGATTGATGGCTCTCTCTATTCTGAAAGGGGAGCAGAGCATGCCGGCTGCGGCAGGCCAAGGGAGACAGCGAGATGGTAGTAATCTGCAATGTATTCCCATTGCAACGGCTCCGTCATGTTCACAGGACGGTGTAAAAGGGCCTCCGTGTGCACGTTACCTGCCAACGGGCTTAAATCTACCTCCCAGCCTCGCACGAATAGGATAAGAAATGAAAACGCCCAAGCAAAGCTGACTGACTAAGCGATACCGTTCAGGTTTATAAATGAGGAGGTTTGTAAATGGGAGGCAGATTCACTGTATCACTCGGCTCGGCGTTGTGTATTAAACAGGAAAATGAAGCCCACACCCGAACAGCTGCAGAGAGAGCATGTTTTTAGGGGTATGATTTAATAGTAAAGTGGCAGGCCCTGATGAGCAAGAAATGTCTCCTATACCCACATTTAAGTGTCCCTTGTAGACCACTTGCAGCCACCCTTTTGCTAGGAAAATTAGGAATTGCACAAGGGGCTCATTTCCCCAACACGTGGCATTACATACCACTCTTATAACACCCACCTACTCCGATCAAATGACCTAGAGATGGAAAGAAACCCACCGCTTCGATTCAGGGCCCCTGTTTTGTCTACACACACCCATTGACCTAGTTAGTGCTTTATCACGCTCGGACCTTCTTCCCTCCCTCCCGCTCCAGTGACAGTCGCCAGCCCCACCACGGCTGATGATTTCTTTAGGGCCCCATCAGATGCTCTCCGAGTTCCTCTAGGCTCTATGGACTTTTCTTCCAGTTCCTTTCAACCCCACTTTCTCCACTTTTCTCGTATCTTAACAGCTTTACAATTTGACTATTATAAAATCTGCTGCCCTGCTCTGCCTCATGCTGGACCATATAAAAACTGCCCATCTGCTTGCTACAGCACTGCACCGAAAATTATTCCTTTCTTTTTGGCAGCTGTGGTAATCAGCTCTGGTCCTCAGGACGGAGCTGAGCCAGGACTCTGCACTGATTGCAAAAACAGGCTTACAGTGCCGTTCCCATCTAAAATGCCGCACGGAGCAATCCCTTTGCAGAGCGTGCTGTACGGGAACGAGAGCATTATTGACAGCAGGGTTTTGAAATGGGGATTCAAAAATGACCCTGTCTAACTGGAAGAAAAGCCTGCAGCATCATGCATATAGCAAACGAGATGCCTCGTGGGCCTTTATGTAGGCTGCAGCATGTAACCCTTAGGGGGAAACGGGCCAAAAATATCTTTTCTCAATGTTGCAGGGAAACGATTGTTTCCCGCACCTTCCAGTCCCCGCCGTTCTGGGACGTTCCAGCAGAAACCTCTTTCCCTGCTATCTGCTACGCTCAAGAAACATTGCTGAGATTTCCCCCCCCCCCCCCCGAGACATCACTTGGTGGTTTGCATTTGCATTTGCTTCAGTTGTTCGAGTACTTTGCTTCCAATTTTGGATGCCCGACTTCCCATACCATTCAATCCGATCCACTTCTTGCCCCATCTGGTCCATATGGCAAAGGTCAGAAGTTGCCAAGCAATCCTATGGCCAAGGCCAGCTCCCTTAATTTCTTCAAGTTGCAGCTCTGTGAAGTTGTGGCTCTGGTCATTATGGTGCTGTGCTGTGTTGACCTCTCTTTCTTTTGCCTTGGGCTTGTTTCGGGAGCCTCTTACTCCCCATTCTCCAAACATTGCCAAATTAAGTCCATCTTCTCCTCTGGACTATTTGTGCAGCTGCAAGCAGTCACACCCACTCCTAGATGTCACCGTACTATATTCCCTCTGATTGTTTTACTCTGAACATCTAGCACGGGGATCCACACTGAAAGCCCGGTGCCAGAACAGCCTAATGGTTCGGGCCTGGACTGTGGGACAACCAGGTTAAAGTCTGTGCCCTGGTTACTCGCTGATCTGGGGCCTGCGCTCACCATCTTCCCAGCAAGGCTAAAGACAGATATGACACATAAATGAGTTTAAGTGATCAGAAACTGGTTTAAACCTGTACATTCAGTGCATATAAACCAGTTTCCAAATGGCTGAAACGGGTTCAAGATAAACCTGGTTGAATGTCGTACCAGATTCAACTGATTTGGCTCAGAGCAGTTTATGCAATGTCTGTTGCAGAGCCACAGGTTCATCTAAGCTCGTTTGTTCTGTTCCGGCAAAGAAGTCAAAAATCATCATTAAGTGCCCATCCAGCGCTTGCTGGCACTCGTCTGCTGAGCATTCAGCGGTCAGGTGCCGAAGCCGCTCACAGGGACATGAGTGCTCAGTACCTCCCAGGAGATGCTTCAGGCCTCGGAGGATTAGGCTCCTCCAAAATATTCCCCGCTGAATGTTAACTGCAGCGATGCAGAGACGTTGCCTAGAAATGCAAACCAGAAAGGCACAGTGTCTTCGGTGGCAAAGCCGTGTGCTGCATACAAACAGAAGCCCTCCGCGTGACGCTGATTTGCATGACAGAGCAGATCATATCCTCCAAGACGGGGAGGGGGAACAAATCAGCCTCCTGCCTTTAACGAGATTGCAAATTTCACGCCCCGGCTGAGTTGCCCACCTTTTATTTACTGTAAGGCCTGGCGTTTCCACCGGCAGCATGATTGTGTCTCTCTGCACAATTAGAAACCCTGGCTGTCCTCCACTCAGACAAAGGCAGGCAGGCATTCCCTTTCGGCTGCCTAGAAGCTAGATTTAGCTGTTTGCCAAAGCAGGGAAGCATCTGCTTGAGCCATCCAATCCCTGACACTGTCGCCCTAGAGCCAAATATCCAGACATTGTCATTTCAATACAAGAAGCTGGATGCATTTATTAATCAACCTTTTACCGAGCGGAAGTCTGCGGATATAGCCTAGAAACCCCCACTCGGTTTCCATCACAAGACTACACAAAAGAATATTTTCCGCCACGCTCGCGCTCTCTCTCCCTTTTTCAGGCGAAGTGAATGCTGCTGCTTTTTTTGTTTGCTTGTTTCTTTAGACTGACCGGGATTTTGCATGGCTGTATCAGAAAGTTGGACGTTCCTCTTTGCTTCAGAAGCATTCGGTGATGGATCACATTTTAATTGGCGTAGAGGTTTACCGAAAAAAGGGGGCACCACAGGAAATTATTAGAATAACAACACTGCACATCTGCACAGGAATTGAAACAGCAAATGTAGGGGGCTTATTGATTGGTACCAAATGTTTTGTGTCCCGTCCCC
>JAGPOW010002173.1:3429924-3452741 GCA_030014935.1 Caiman crocodilus | reverse complement strand
GAATAAAACTGAGGTACCTTTGATGGCATCACTGTTTTTCTGTAAGAAAAAGAAATTAAAAAAATCCTACTCCTTCCTGAATCTGATGATGATGAATCAAGCAAATTTTTATATAAAAAAATTAAATGGGGAACAAATTTGTACCTCATGTTACATCCATCCCTGGCCCCAGGGTTTTAGCTTAATCAGGTGTGAGGACTCCTACAAGACACGTTGTTACTGTGCTGTCACTGCTTCTGCTCTCAGCCACGCCTGGCTAGGGACGTGTCTCCTGGTGCCTGGTCAGCCCATTCTTTCTCAAACCCTACGGGCATGACTCGATTTAAATCCCATTTTCATAAATACGATGGCAACCTCTCGGTTAATTGAAGGGAACCCCTAACACTTACACCTGAAGTCCTCTACCTTCTTTGTGTTCACAGGACCCTATGTTTCAAACAGTAGGCATGTCTACACATGCATCAATGCACCCTAATTACAGCACATTCAGTTTAGTGCCAAAATTGGGGCTACTGTGCAGTAGCGCCAGTATACGTTTTTTACGTGACGCTAATAATGCGCAGTAGACTAATTCTACTGCTCATTAGCCCATTAGCATAGCTCTCACTGCAGTGTGCTCATGTGCAGTAGAATTAGACTACTGTGCTTTTAGAGTCTCGTGTAGACATGCCCAGTGGCTGTAGCTGTAACAGATGATCTCATTATTACAACAGCTTCAACACAGGACGTATCTGTGGCAAGTTGTCATAAGAGCCCTTGGACAATCTCTGATGGATGTTGCAGACCCAGGTTTAAATCTCTGCTCTGCCACAGATGTCCATTGTGGATATGTGTAATCATTTAATTTCTCAAGACTTAATTTCCCCCATAATAGCATTTCCCTATCTCTTATGCATCTTGTGAGGATTAATATGCTAGGAATTGTAAGACACTCAAAGTTGTTGTCATGGGGCCTATGCAATGTACTTAGGTTATAAAGGCCTTGTAATGGGCAACTATGCTGCTAAAGACCCTGAAAAAGAATCCAGTTCAAACAGAGAATAACAAATTTGTCAAACTAGGTGCAATATTATACCAAGAGACTGACATGGGCAACTTAAAAGAAACTGAAGACAAGATTATCCAGCCAATGTAAATTATATTGGCATGGACTATGTTTTAAAATTGTAGAGACGCTTGGAACGCAAAAGAAAAAAAAAAAAAGACACACACCCAAGTGTCGACTGTTGCATGGACTATGGAGGAAACTTGGGTTATGAGCAAATATTTTAGTACAAATCAAATGCCTTCCAGGGATATGCAGCTGGGGATGGCGGGAAGAGATTAATATTGGAAGCTTCAGAACTTCCCTTGATTGAAGGCATTAACTTTTATTTTATTAACTTTTTAATGCCCTTCAAGAAGAGAGGGTGCTCTCGTGGACTTGCTTTCCCCACCCCCGAGGATGGTTGCCCTGGGGATGTTGCTCCTTCTAGGCTTTAAGTAGCAGCTGGCTGTGATTAAGAGGATTGTGAGGATCATGGCTTGATTAACTTTCAGCTGCTATTGGTTTGCTTAAGTTCCTGCAAAAGAATTAATCTTTTGGTTCGGCTAAATGTTGAACTCTAATGGATACCAGACCCTCTGGGCCCACCCAGAGTACAGAGTGCCGGGACCCCCATTTTAACATATTAAAGCTCTGATGCTATTGTCCTTTCAACAGTTAAACTCCCATGGTAGCCAAAGGGTATTTTGCCTTTGTTTGGACTACAGATTTTGCCTCCATCAGTATTACACCTATTCCCATCTGCCTATCTTTCTATCAACCATGTACCCATCAATCTTTCTTTCTTGTTATCAACCCTTTTCTTCTATCTTTTTACTTGTATATATAAAGTGACATTTTACATTTTATTTTAACCAAAAGGAGTCAGGCTGTGTCCTTTATTAATCATGAGATCTTTCCATTAAGGTTAATAGAACTTAAGCATCTGTTTAAGCCATGTGCTTTTTTTTAAAAAGAACATGTTTCAGATTAGGCATCAGCTTCTTGGCCAACAGTGCAGATCTTCATTTCAGAACAGGCACCTGATCTAAAACCACTGAAGTCATTTCATTGAGTCTTGGACCAGGCCTTACAAGAAAAAGAAACAGGGTCTCCAGAATTTAGAGAATTATATGGTGCCTTTCTGCTCTTTTTTCAGAGCATGGAGGAGACAAGAGCCTCAGCAAACACTGACTGATGGTGAGACAGGAAAGTTTATACAGCTTCACGATGATGAAATTCTCACTAACCAATCACGGTCTAGAAATGGACAGAATGTCAGTGGATGGCATCACAAGATCCTCACCCAGGGGGTCACAACCAGCAAACATGACACTGACCCTAATCTAGTTCTCCCCAAATTGTAGACTGAAACCCAGCCTCAATGAGTTAGGCATCTGGATGTGCCATTTTGCATTGGCTTGTGCCTCATGTCATCTCATTGCTGGAATAAACAAGTTTAAAAGGCTTTCAAGTCAGGAAAGCAACATCTCATGCTTACTTTGCAAAGTTGGCAACCAACGGAGAAATTGGCAATATGGACTGTTCTTTCAGTTTGGATATGAAAATTCACTACTTTGCAGTGGACCAGCAAATTTAATCATGGATGATTTAACTATTGACAAAACCTGGAAGACAGCTACAAACCAGACAAATAGAACTTTTTATTTGTCTAAACCGAAACAGCGAGGAAGGAAGAGAATGGGGAGGGGTGTCTTCTTGTAACATTGTCTCAGCAACTGACACAATATGGCATTTTATTTGTATTGGAAGGATACGATCAGGGCATGTTTGAAAAGCACAGAGCGGCATAGAGGAGTTATTCTATTTTAGGTATTGACTAATAGAAAATGACAGACTGAACTTTGCTGCTTAAGTCTATGCTATGCTTTGCATTATTGTCCTGATTAAATTTGGCTCCCTTTACAAGTAGTCAGCCTTTGACAAGTTTGACTGCATCTCTGCCAACAGCTGAAAGGCTGAATTCCTGGAGCTTCTGGATTTGCAACCATGTTAAGGACCTTGAGAGATTAAAAATGGCGTTGACTTCTATAACCAATTGCATATAGCATGCATGTAGTGCTGTAGTTCAAGTCCAATTTACTGGGCTCACCATTCACTTACAGGACACTGAAGAGCGATTTTCCTTCATTGTAGAAATCGCTAGATGAAATTCTCTGTCCTGCGTTATGCAGGAGGTCATGCTATATTATCACAGTGGTGCTTTCTGGTCTGGAAATATATACATGTACGAAGAAGACGATATGTTGCTGTGGCCTCTGTGTGTTGGGGAGGAAGGGGGGTATCAAATACAAATCCAACCAAGTCAACTACAACACGCAACACCATAACCCAACCCATGCAAGTTGCTGCAGCCATCATGTAGTTTTCCACGTGCCTTCCCAGTTGGGTGGATTGACGGCCATTTCATTTTTAAGGCCTATTCATACAGCACCTTTTTTCTCCAGTCCTAAGTTAATTTCAAGTAACCAGCCTGAAATGGGGCTGGGAGGAAGGGCTTGGTGAACACAGTACAAGACTCTGGCAAACATCTTGTTACAGTTCTCTGTATAAGGGCCACTGGTGGCATATGGTGCGTGTCTCCTCTCCAGGGCAGGTTCAAAAGGAAAAAACAAACTTCACCTTTTGGAATGTAACCAGCAGATGAAAACAAATTAACTTTTTTTTTTCAGTTGTATATTTTAACCCAATGTCTGTTTTAACGTCCTGTTTAACAGCTTTCTATGATGAATTCCTTGGGTTGCCACCTCCCTCTGAGCTGGACTGTTCCAAGTCAACTTCTTCATTAATCATAGCCACGGCACGTTGCTTAGAGTTTTCCAATGCGCAGAACCCTCTTCCAGGCTCGGAGCCCCACTTGTTGCAACAAACACGTTGGAAGCTGTGTTTGCTTTGCGTGTCAGATATTGTTAGCATTTGATTTGGTGGCCTCTCCTGCGAAGTACAACCATCAGGCTCAGATTTCCGTTTCATCATGGAAGTGACAACATGCTGTTGAATTTTAAGTGAGTGCCTGGTATGTCTGGAGTTTTACAGATATTCGATTCTGTTAAGCTCAAATTCAAAAGGTCTGTGCATTTTAGAAAAGTCTTTTTTCCTCCTTATTCTTCTTTTACCACCAGTTTAGGATTAGTAAAAAAAAAAAAAACCAACAAAAAACAACAGTGACTGAATTTGGTCCAATTTTCTAAAGAAATCTCTTTCACAATTTAAAACTGGAAAACTCAGTACTTCAGTGGTCTTGGATAAAAGAGATACTAATGCAAAGATAAATAATATACACGCTCATACACAATGTATATAGACCCGGAGTTTGCATTCCAAAAACCCTCGAGAGATTCTTATTGATGGCTATATATGCAGGACTAAAAGAAACCATATAGTGCATCACGACTTTAGCTAGGTATTTTATTTTCATATTACCAAACTTCCTCCAGAGATCAAGAAACCAAATTAATTTGAGACAATGGCTCTACTTACAAGACGCTAAACAGCATTTGGAATTACAACTGCCTCCTCCTCTTTTATACACCTCTACCTTTAAATATGAGTAAATACATTTGTCTCCCTTGAATGGTGCACTAGCTATACCATTCAGCTACATAGTTTGCACTAATCATGTGTGATACTGCAAAAGGAGCTTGAAAATATGCTATCACATGAACAGAGATGAATGTTTTCAGGTCTTTCCTTAAAAAAAAGATACCATTTGAATTCTGAGGTGCCATGTTTCACTTCTCAAGGTAATTTCTATATAATAAAAAAGCAGGCAAAAAAAAATGTTCTTTTAAATGACATAAATAGTTTTCCTATGATATTTTTCAGGCCTGCTGCTCAATCATCCATCATACTGAAACCAGCTTGTTAGACCAATACTCCTAACGTCACCCAAAGAGGCACACAAACATTTGTGTAGAAAGCCTGGACTGAATGAGTCTCCTCCAGAACGAAGACTCCTACAGAGTCTTTGGGAGTCTGCAGTCCTGCAGGATTAACACTGTGAATCTCCTTTCTGTCTCAACACTGAAATGCAACATGTTTTAACATACAAGGACAGCATTTTCAAGCTTTTAATGAAGCTGTGGTGGTTAGTTCAGGTTGATTTCCAGCCTACTTCTGACATAGCTACAAGCCAGACCCCCTACAATCTAATTTATGTCTCATCATGGACACCACCACTATGCCATATTTGCTGTCACATTTATTGGAGTAAATGATTTAAAGCATAACCAGCAACATTTAATCACCAGGCAGAACGAATTAGAAACATAACCCGGTTTCAAAAATATGCTGCTGTGGCTCTTCAAGCTCTTCAGAAAGGTGGAGCCTAATTGACATTTGGGGCAGTTAAAAAAATATGTGCTGGGATAGTCAGAGCTAAACTGTTGGGATAAAACCAGCAAAGTCAATCAATATTTACACCAGCTGAGAGAAAGGATCAGTCTTGTCATACATTGGCAAGAAAAAGCTCATGCCTCTTTGCAAACACTGAAGTGTCACTCTTTGTCAACAGGTGTCAGGAGAAAAGAGCCTGAAAGCTTGAGCTGAAGATAAGACTTCATACCCTGGCTAAGTACTGACAGTCAAAAAGCCTGTGGCTGAATCGATTCAAACTTGGCAGGTTAGTGTAAGTGGGTAGATCAAACCAATAAGCCAGTGAACAGGCATCCACTTTTGATTCCAGAAATGCAGTCACCTGCCTGCAGTGGCCCAGGCCAGAAGCTGGGGGGCGCTAGAGTATGCCTCCCTACTCAGTGGACTTTAAGCCAAGGCTAACCTGCCCACCCACTGAAGTAGGGTTTGTGGGGGAAGTGCAAAGCATCCTGGGATGCTGGGGGACTGGGAGTTAACTTCAGTTTAGAGGGCCTTAACTTGAATCTGAAGTTCAATAGACCAATTGAACCTTAATCAGTTAAATCTGATACTGTATCCACCCAGGTTTACCTTAAACTGGTTTTAGCCATCAGTGGTTTATGTGCACTGAACTTATGTTGTATTACAGATTTGAATCGGTTTCAAATCACTAATACCAGTTTAGGGATCATTTCTGTCCCTAGCCCCTGATTTCAATGGAGCAGAAATACATGTTTCCATGTATTTTTAATGAAGAAAAGAATATATTAGACAGGCTATTGAAAACTGATGAACTGCAATAGTTCTAAGGATAGGCCAAGTAAAATTTAGTAAATGTCTAAGTGATTTAGGTATCCTAAGTCTGACTTCCCTTTGGATTTAGGTTCCTAAGGTGCTTTGGATAATTTTATCTTTTTTAAATTCATATACATTTCAAAGGGGAGGCACAATTCCCTCTTAAAGACGTTGGTGCAAACTTTACTCTCCAAACCAAACTCTCAGTGACATTACACATCTGAGTAGACCTGGAACAGACACAACTTACACATCTTAACTGACCTAAATAAAAAGAACGAACTCTAATTAAACTAGCTGAGTTTCTCTTTCACTTCACTGTGTTGCAGCAGTTATTAGTATCACAGCAAGTAGGAATCAGGACAAAGTCATGCTCTGTGTGCTGAAAGCATCAACAAAAACCCATGTGAAGCTTTGCCTTCAAGAAGGAAAAAAAATCATCATTAGGAAATGATCATAGAATCGTATAAAATGAAGGCAGGAAGGGACCTCAGGAGGTCACATCTAGTCCAACCCCTGCTAAAAGCAGGACCAGCCCTACCTATGATTCTTCTTTGTAGTAAGTGGTATCAAGATTGAAGCCAACGAAGAAATCAAGTTGTTATTTATGGGCCGCACAGATGAAAATGAGAACAGAATAACTATTGTAGGGTTATTACACATTATGGAATTTCAGAAGGTGAAAAAATAAACTCAATTTTGACTGGTGAGAAATCAATTAGCTTGTAGCATATGAAGTGACATCACTTTAGGAAGGTCTGTTCTTGGTAACTGCAAGGCTTTGCAGCATATGCTTGGCTCACAAGAAGCTGTGTGTACTATTTCTTTAAGCTTGTAGCAGAAAGATGGATGGTGAAGCAGAAAGAGGGTGTCATTAGAGTTAGTCGTTCTCACTAAGTCCTTTTTACACTGCTAGACTTATTTTGGTGATTCTGTTGTGCTGCCAGGATTGGTAGTACGTGTCACTTTTCATCTTCACAGACACGTGCCACTCCAGGATTGATTCACTACTGAAAAGATTGTAGAAAAGAGCAGAATCCCAGGTTCACTAAAAAATCAGCAATAGATTTCTATGGGGCTGTCAGGTTACGAGCCTGGCAGGCTTCGGCTCACTACACCTAACATAATGGATGGCGATTAGAATTCTAAATCAATTATATAATTAATATATCTAATACATAAGGCAGTCGGCATATCTATTCTGATGTACACACAGAATACTTAAGAAGGCTTATCTACCTCATCTTTCAAGCCTTTCTTTCTCGAAAAACAAGAGACACCTCCACCAGTTCCTGACCCAGGATCCAGTCCTGAAAAATAATCAAATATTTTGAGTTCCTCTTTTAGGGTGCATTTTTTCTCATAAAAATAATAAATGTCAATATCTAAACCACATTTAGATATTTTATTTGATCTTAGGCCTGCCAACTAAAACAACTTTCCGTGTCTTTATGTGAAGGTACTTCACTCTTTTAAAATAAATATTTAAATACAACTTTATAGGGAAAAAAATATTCCTGTGGTTAAATGAGATGCTCTGGAAAAATGAAGGCTGGTCCTCAGAAGGCATGTGGCAGCGTTACGCTTTCCTGTTCTTAATCCGGTTAATTCAGGATTAAAGTACCGAATTCATGGAGTTTCATAGAGGCGTAGGACTGTTCTTTAGTTATTTTAACTTGTAGATGCAATCCAAGGCCAAACAAAGTAAAGTCTGCCATTTTTCTCTGTTTTCCAGTTGATCACATAACACAGATCTGCCCTCGCCCATTCGAAGAACTCCAGGTGACATGTTTAAAAGAGGGATCGTAGATCTGGAAGAATAGGAAGAATTTTGCTTTGCATTTTTCACCATCACATCTGTCACCTCGTTTGTGGTGATCCCGGCTTCCAGAATTGTTTGGCTCCTCCTCTTCCTCCAGGGATCAAGATCAATTAACAGAAAGGAGGAATATTGGATAGAATTTGAATGTGGGGCCCCGTTCTTCACACAAACCGTTCCAGTAACTAATAACAATCTTCAGAGGCAGGACTGCTCCAACTAGCCGACCAAATGTCAGTTAAATTGGCAATGTGATCCATTGCATGAGTGCTGCCTCGGGAGTCAGGAAAACGAGGTGCAGCTCTTGATTCTTTCATTGTCTTGATGGGTAGCTGTAGAAGTCATTTAGCCTTTTTTTGTCTCAGCTTTTCCTATCCTAAAAAAGAAGTATAAACCATCTTCTACTCTGGAAAGGTCTACGATATGCCTACATGGAGACCACTCTAACAGAGTTCTTGTATTATTGTCACCAACAAAATGCCTTATTGGACTATTATTGAGAAATGACCAAACATATGGTTTCAATTGGTTCTTAACACAAGTACTTTCTTTAGCAACAAAACTTACTGCCCTCCACTGCCCTCCATGTCTAAAGCCTATTGCAATGGAAGTCTTTTGCCTGACTTGAGTGATTCTGGGTGTGTCCACATGTTCATTAATGTGTCATAATTACAGCACATTAAGTTTCGTTCCTGTAGTAACAGGTACTAACTTAATGTACCATAATCAGCACTACTGAGCATTAGTGATGAATGCATTTTTTGTGACGCTTAATTGCCATTGGACTAATCTACTGCATTAGCATGGTTTTTGCCAGCCACTAATATTCAGTAGAATTAGTCCAATGGGCATTAAGCATCTTGTGTAGACGCGCCCACTGAATCTTTTCCTTAGAAGAAGCATTTTCTTAATTGATGTCTTGGAAGATAATAGATCTTTTCCTACAAATGACTCTTTTAATAAAGTCATAGGAAAGGGAAAAACAAACATGCATAAAAACACAACCTAAATTGCCTCTACATTAATTATTTTTCAAACTTATTCATCAGTCAGTAGAATCCACATCCTGTCTACATTTCTAAATTGTGTAATAATCTCCATAATGGATTTGGGCCTGGATGTTGGTCCTCGGTTGGACAAACTCATCTGTCTCTACTAGTTTCAGTGAATTTGATAACTCATATTACTGTGTAATATGTAAAGCTGCAATTATTGGAATCATTTGTCTACAAGGAAGCTTGCTGAGATGTCAGAAGTGTGACTTGTGTTCCTATGAATCCAAACTCCCATTGAACTCTAATGGGATGATTTTTACTGACTTCAAATCAGTGGCTGCAGAAGGCAGAAATTTCAGTTTTCAGGCGACATGACTTTGCCCTCAATGCCTGGATCTAAAACTGCTTCTTTCTCACCCAGGCAACCTGCCTTTTCAAATTATCTCCCCCTGCTTGAAGAAAACCAGATACTGATCACTGAATTCATTACCTGTTATCTTGGTTGAAGAAACAAAAATATCTCAGCTTGAATTGGATATGGTTCTTTTAAGTAATATAGTATCAGCTTTCAGTGCTGGAATCCCTTTCACAGCAGTGGTACTAAAGGATAACCCATATTTCTCTTTTCTACTTTGTATGAAAAAACAATATTTTCCCTTAGGCACTGTGGCGAGCTTGAGGTAGCAAATCACACATTACTGAATTTTTAAACTTTATCCTCACAGCCTACCTTTATATTACCATTCTTCCACTCCCAGTGAATCACATGTCCATTGTTTTACCAGCCAGCTTATTTGATCATCGAGGCAGATAAATGGTTTCTGCTGATATATGAAACAAAGGGTAAATTAAAGAAAAGGCAAGGGTAAACAATACAGTAAAGCACAATTTCCTCTCCTCCACAGGAGCAGAATGAGGGGCTCTCTCTTTTGCTCAGTCTCAGCGCGTAAGTGCAAATTCTGACCTGCTCACTGAAGTCAATGAGAGTCGAACATGTACATGGAGGGGAACTAGACACTTGAAGAATTTGTCTTTTAAATGGGAAAATAGGCTTTTTCTTTCCATGTTTTCTTGATCTGATTTACTTTTGCTGCTTCATTTTAGGTTATTTGTATTGTCTGTTTTTAAAACAATAAGAGTATAAGGCAATAAAACCTTGGACCAGTGATTCAGAGCAAAATAAGGCTGCATACAGACATTAAGGTTCTCCTGGGAGAGTCATTGCTCTCCCAGGAAAAAACTATAACTATAAGCATCTTTATCACTGAGTAAAAATGGCTGCTCCAGGAGGAAAATAACCTGGGAACAACCAGGGTTAAGCCGATTCCAGGAGAATTTGTCCTGTACGAGTGAACATCTGGACATGCTCAGACACTAAGCGGTCGAGATGAACCAATTGTTAACAGCAGTGGTGATGGTAGCAGTCCCTCAACATGATGGAGGCAGAGAAGATGCTTGCATGTCTTAGTTTAATATGAGGATGCCATTGCATATCAGCAACCACACAATGCTTTTGTGGAAAAGAAACCTTAAGCTGATGACAAACTGGACAACCAGAGCACTAGTACCTAGCTTTCAAAAGGGAGTTGCGTAAATGTATAATTCAATATGAGCCCTGACTGACATGATGAGGAGAGTAGGTATAACATTAATGCATATGTCCATCTAGACTAATGGAAAGACCAAGGCCCACCTTGGCCTTTCTGTCTAGTTCTCCAGCTCTATGCAAACCCATTCTGATGAAGTAGGCTGTAGCCTATGAAAGCTCATGTCTCTCTGTATAAGTTAGTCTATAAGGTCCCACGCTGCCCTGCCTTCTCCCTAACAGAATAACACAGTCAATTAATTCATATTTCCTGTATCCAAACTAGGTCGACAATTTGTAGAGCACAGATATTCAGCTTATCAACATAAAATGATTAATTGTCTTCACTGGAAATGTAACAGTGAAGCTGAGGATCTGTTCAGCTGAGGGTGTGCTCCCTGGGCTTGAGAAGAGACTCAGAGACAAATTGATTTACTCAGCTTCAGACTGGTGTATTTCCACTGACTTTAGTAGAATTACTAGTACGTCAACCGGAGGAAAACTTGACTCGCTGAAATTACCCATATAGCAAAACCTGGCGCTTACTTATTATGCCTGGATTATTTCTGGGATTTGAGGTATATTTTGGATAGACTGAACAAACATCCCCGTGCCTTGATGATAAGCATGGCTGACCTTGGACTAACTTTATGCACCTGAGCAGAAGTTTTTATGTGAAGGGAAAGAAGCAGAATAAATTGTGTTTATACATGTCTGATAGGTGGATTTTCAATCTCTTTTTATGAAGGTAGCAATGTACAGAGCCCTACCAGTGACCTTAACCTAACCAGAGAGAACCTATTCCTCTTGGGTGAAGGGTAATTCAGATTCCATGCTAAGTGAGCCCTGACCTTTCCCTCGACAGAGATGGATGCCAAGCTGTGCTAATTATGTGTGGCGGTTTTGTGTTGTGGACCTGCACCCCAAGCACTAACCAGGGACTAGCAAAATCATTTCCCACTCAGACAGTGCTTGATCCATTGTACCTGAGATACCTGCCACTTCACTTGCCAACCGCTTAGATCTCCAGGGCACGGCATACTGTATGCTCTTGCCAGGCCTCTTCTCCATGCACCATCACAAACAGTGAGTATCACTGAGCCGAAAAACACACATGCACACACACATACACACTCACACAGTTGTAGTTGGCTGAGATCCAGACGTGGGGAAAGCTACATCATTGCACGCTAAGCAGATGGATAAGACGAGAAAAACATGGAATCGCTGAGGTTGCCATTGCTGTAAGAGAAAGCTAAAAAGGCAGAAGTTGATATACTTTTTGATACACATATATTATTTTGTAGGGAAAGATGCAAATCCTATCAGCATACATGGAGGAATCTATATAGGGAACAAGAAAGGGAGCGAACTGAGTTAACCAGCTGGAAGTGAGAACCTGTCATTTTTTAATCCAAATGATCCCATCACCAGCATGGAAAGAGGTTTTCAGTTCAGTTTTTTCCCACTATCTGCCTCAGGATGGTACTTTTTGAACCTTGCTTCTTGGTTTTGGTTGCATTGCTCAGCAAGACAAAATAACCGCACGTGGGTGTTGATTTTCAGTAACAAGGGCTACCAAAGTCACAGTCGTTGCTCTTCACGTTGTGGCTTCGTTTCATCTGCAGATGAGGCCCGTGCTACAAACGAGTGCTAGTAAACCCCCTGCGCATGCAGTAAAGTACAGCTGAGCAGCACGTAATGAAGTTGATGCTTTCCAGTGTGGGATATCGCCTACAGGTGAGGTGCCCCCATCCCAGCACGTGACCTGCCCTCTGTGTTTTACAAATGGCACGAGACAAGTTTTGCTGACTCTCAGGGCAGGTACAGCAGCGTGGTGTTCCGGCGTCTTTTGGTGCAACGTGGAGGAATGGCATAACTACATTCAAACAACCCCCCCAAACCTGAAAGAAAACGTTTTTCCTGAACAAATGGGAGGGAGGGAGGGAGGGGGACCCTTCTCTGGAGCACCCTGGCTGACTTGAATCCCGGCAGGATGCAGCTTATAATTTAACAAGGCATGCATTTAAATACATTAAGAGCTAAACAAAACACTGGGAGAATTGGAGAGGTGAAAAGTCACTGCCCCTCCTTGTCCTGCTGTCTTCTTTTTGTTGGCTGCTGGGCTGGGAGACACAAAATAAAACTGAGCAGCATAACCTGTCTGAGTTTTATTCAAATAAGCCAATTAAAACATCAAGTTGAAATGTCAGCGAACATGTTATGGCCACTCAGGAATTAAAGCAGGAAGGCATCTGTCTGTCTTCACCACAAAGCATTGAAGATTTTTAATTTCACTTCTGTAAAAACGATGACATTAGATTACAGCCATGAAAAACACCATCTGCAATGTGCCCTGACTGGCTGGCTGTCATCAGCTGTTGCTTTTTCGTGAAACTAGATTAAGTTAAACACCGGTTTCATTCTCAGGAACAATTTATCACAGAGTGTCTCTTTCTCCAAGGTGCGTGCTGTCTACCTCGTGCAGTAGACGCGGTGTGCTGGGCCAGAATTGTTGGCTGGTCGAATTCAGCCTAATTCCCTTGGCTTCTCTGGCCTACACCGAGGCAGGATCTCACTCCACTTGTACTCCTTACTGCAGCATTTTTAGACTGCAAACATCTTCGTGGGCCACTTGATGTTTGGACAGCAAGCCGAAGACAGAAAAGCCCTTGCGGGTGTCAACTCTAATCCTTCAAGTGGCTTTAAGTGCCGTTCAGCTCTTCACAGATCCATAGATTTTAAAGCCAGACGAGACCATTGTAATCATCTAGTCTACATAACACAGACCACAGATTTTCACCCATGAATTCCAGCATCGGGCTTATACATGAGTGGGAGCACAATTTTATTGGTTTTTTTTTTTTTTATTGGCCTCACTTTTTCCTTTCGAGGACAGCTGAATGTGAAATCCTGAGTAATCACCTAGAGAAAATCAGATGGTTGGGGATACCGTATGTCTATGCCATGAATGCAAGAATATGGACAGTGAAGACAAAATATGCAAAGTATGCATTTTTGGCACTACTATGCAAAAATGTAGAGCAGAAAAGAGGGGGCTGGTAAGATGAATCAGACTGAAGGAACACAACGTATTGATGGACGTGAAAGGATTGTCCAGGGGTTAAATTACCGGTTTGAAACTTTGAATATAAAGATTCAGCTCCCTGATCTATCAGAGATTCTCTCTGTGGCCTTAGGCAAGCCACTTGGTCTGTTGTGCCACATGCAACATCAATAAAATAGAGGCTAATAGAGCTCCACAGAAGTGGCCATAGGATAAATACTGGTACATTAAGAGAATGTGAGTCTGTAGAAGCAGGGCCCTGAGACCCCACATGTGGGTACAGGGGAGGGTCATTAATCCTCCAGGCCCCTCTGCTCTAGTTGAAAGGGTGGTGGGTAGCTAAACTCTAACCAGCCCAAGACTGGCGAATGGGCCAATAACTACAGACACTTCAAATATGGTTCAAAGAAATGGTATATGAATAAACAACTCATCAACTCTAAACAAAATGAGATACACTTCCAAATACAAGACACTAAATACAAAGTATACCAACAAATCAACTAACGCAAGATAACGAGACATGGGTGGCGACAGAGCAATCTCATGGTCTCCCTTCCCACAGGCACCACTTATGCCTGTCCCCCACAGAGCTGCCCCCCAGCACATATTCACAACACAACGGAGATCTTGGCCTCCCCCAGCCCTCACTCCACATGCACACAATGCAGTGGAGATCTTGGCCTCCCCCAGCCCTCACTCCACATATGCACAACACAATGGAGAACTTGGCCTCCCCAACTCTCACTCCACATGCACACAATGCAGTGGAGATCTTGGCCTCCCCCATTTCTTACTCCATATATGCACAACACAACAAAGATGTTGTATCCCTTGTCCCCCAGTCCTCACTCCACATATGCACAACACAAAGGAGATATTGGCCTCCTCCAACTCCCGCTCCACATACACACAACACAATAGAGATCTTGGCCCCTCTGGCCCTCACTCCACATATGCACAACACAATGGAGATATTGGCCTCCTCCAACTCCCACTCTACATACACACAACACAACAGAGATCTTGGCCCCTCTGGCCCTCACTCCACATATGCACAACACAATGGAGATCTTGGCCTCCCCCAACTCTCACTCCACATGCACACAATGCAATGGAGATCTTGGCCTCCCAGGCTCTCACTCCACATGCACAAAAACTAACAAACATCACCTTCTTACAAACCAGTGTCTTACAGACCTTTAGTGTCCCACACCCTCACATGCATGATCACACCTTCACACCGACTTGAGCACACAATCAAGCTCAAGTCAACCTGAGCACTTGAGCACACTCACCATACCATACCATTCAATCCTACTTGGGGACCATGTTTGGGAACGGGATCCCTTTTATACAACCCAGTCACACCATCTCTGTCAATAATTGACAGAAGCAATCAGATGCTTGTGCACACGGTCCTGCACTTGTGCGAATAGCACGCCGCCATTTCACACAGCACTCAATCAGTTAGTCACATAAAGGTACTCTTTCCACCTCACACAGTTCCCATCACAGTGTGGGTCTCACTGAGCATGCCCATTCCTAGAAAGTAGGTCCTGGTGTAAGAGTCCTGGTATAAGCAAGTTCTGACTTACTGAACTGAAAACTAAAACCTGCGGCCTACAAGTAGAGTTGGGCATGAAATATGAATCACATTTTGCAAGGAGTCTTGAGGCTTGGATATTTGTTTTCTTTTCAATATGGAACCACCATAAAGCTCTGACTTGGATAAATCAACGTTTGATGATGGGAAAACGTTACGTCGAAACTTTTCTGACTTGCTCCAACCTTGAGGCAATGAAATGCACTTTAGTATTTGGCAATCCGATGGCCATTTACTTGCTGAAACTAGATCTATTAGTCCATTCCCTTTTATATGAAGGACATTATAAGCTTTTTGGTTACTTTAGAGAGTGTTAGAGTGAAGTTATTACTGTGATGGTCCATTATGTAAGAGGCAAGGATTTCTTAGGGTGATCTCTTTTACTGGACCAACTACATATTTAAGAAACCACATTGCCCTATGAGTTCCTTGTGTTTCACACTATTTTAAAGACAAATGAATGCAGTCTAATCTTTACCTGTCTGCATCCTTTACTTGTATATTTTATATGTGCAAATGGAAACCAATTCTTTTAGATGTCCTGGTAAACAAGTATAAAGAGGAAAAAAAATCCAAAATGTGTCCATAATCCACATTTGCAAAGTGCAAGTCTATGTTCTTCAATTGCAATGATAGGCAGCTATAAAATAAATATATATTCAATGCAGCTGGCATCTCAGGAGCTAGTGTTCTTCTGTCTGGGCCAATGAGAAGTACAAATAACAATTTGGAAGAGCTCCTGGTACACTGTATCTGATACTTTGGTAAAGTTTGCAGAGGAAAGGACTGTACTCATTTGTCTCTGGAGTTCAGTCCTTATTACCCTAAAGTTGTAAGTGCTCAGTTGGTAGCAGTCTTGCTTCTGGCCTTATAACAAGCCACGGGCTCAGGTCCAGGCCTTGCATGAATACACAGTACTGGCTTGAAGGGGGAATAAGATGTGTGCTGTACAGACAGGGATGCTATTCATTAGGTGAGGCATAAAAAGGGGAGTGACTATGGATCCTAGCCTTAACCCACTGAGCCAAGGCAGCAGATCCAGTGATGTATTAGAGAAGCACAAGGACCACACTTCATTTCCCTAAATGCTATTCCTGCCAAACAGGCTGTAATGGCCATGTACTAGGAATCCTAGCTCCCTTTTGGCTTCTCCACTGCTCCATTAGTGATGGCCAGTTAGCTCAGCTCCTGATGGGGCACTTCCCCTCTTCCAGGGAAGAAATGAAATCAAGCAGGAAGTCTCTCTCAAGCACAATGACATTTAGCGGTCAACTGAAATACGGCAAATGAAGTCCTTGATCAGAATGGCTAAGCAGGAGAGAGCCAGCAAGAGTCAGACCTATGCAGCCATGCCTCTAGGGCACGTCTCTTTTTTACAAGCCAGTTTGCCTCTATTAGGTTACTTTGATTCCTACTTCTGGGCACCAAAGCAAATTAATTTCCAGACACTGGTTTCCATTTTGTTTGCCCGGTCATTCTTCCACAGGGGAAGTGCCCTCCTTGGCTCCTGACAGTCTACTTCCAGAAAGGCCACGTTGCTACCTGCCAAAACCATCTCACTCTACCTTACGTCTTCCCAGTGCATAATGACGCATAACCAAAGCAGGAGGGAGGCTGGGGTGCCGAGGGTGTTAAGACAGACGGTTGATAGCCCAGAGGTCACAATTTCAAGGCCACAGCAGAAGCACTCAAGGTGCCTGTCAGATGCCAATGAATAGCTGCAAATTCTGCTAAATACCTTGTCACAAGGACACAAAAAAGGAAAGGACCAAGGCAGGGGAAAATGAAGCAAACACGCTGATATTAGAAAACAGAACCACGTTGTGTCATGTCCCTCCCTGACCAGTGAAAGGCTGGAGTACTCAATCCAGCTGTTGTTATTATTTAATTCGTTATGTATGGACAGTTTGTGCTTCCTCTGGGTCTAATGCATTTGGCTGCAGGAAAGGGAAGAAGAACCTTACCATCACATCCATCTTCCCCTCTTGCCCCTTAATGTGTAACTGAAGAAAGTGTATCCAGTTCTCAGCGCTGCGCCCCTGGAACCAGGTTACATGCCGTGCCCTCGCTAGTGCCAGTACAAAGTTCACGGTACATGGAAAGTTGATCAAATGCAAATATTAGCATTACTTATGCATTCAGCACACTCTTTGCATTGGTGTGGGAGATTGGAAAACCAGGCCTTTCCACAGTGGTTATGGCTAAGAACCTATGTTAAAAACAACACGCCCAAGGGAAGCTGTTTATCCTCCACCCAAAAATAAGCTTTACTGATCCTGCAAAACTTATGGATCTACGGCATAGGAACTAGGCTACGTGCTCTTGAGCACTTTCTGTTGGGGTCCTATCTATCAGCTACTCACATGATTAAAAATACAAACCATTCCTTTTAGAGTTATCTTTCAGGCCTAATAAAATACGAGCTAAAGCTGTGAACAAATGTAGGCCTCAGTGCTGCTGGGAATCTGGCCTGCTAATTAAAAGGCAATCATTTTGTCTATCAGTGGAGGAAGGGACAGGGGGAAACTTGAGAGAAAAAGGCTTCCTCCTTCCACCTCCCTCCCTTGCCAATAATGATATCAGCAGCTGCAACCGAGAGACTCTCTGAGCCAGTCAAGCGATATCTCACAATCCTTGGGGATCACAGCTGTAGAAATGTTCCCTGCTGTGATTTGTCCTCTGTTAGATGAAGAATATATCTTGATAGATAAAGAGGCATGTCTATACGTTTTCTCTCAGTGTATAGTTTCAATTTGTCTTGAAACATTCACAACAGCGATTTTTGAACGAGGCCTTAGGTAAATAGTGAAAAAAAGGCACTGAGAAGTCTTCTGAAAATTTAAGTTTCTTGTTATGACAGAGGCAGAGCGCTTGGTTTCAAATGATGGTTTAAAATTCTGCATTGAGATTTTATGAGCTCATCAATGGAATGAACTTTTACCGTGAGGTCAAGTGAGCTTTCCAACATCCTAGGAAGGCCAAAGACAGTGAATGGTGCTCAGCTCGTGAGACTGGCTCCTAAACATGCATTGCTCTGTGAATTCATGGAAGTATTGCTGTGCCATTGCTCAAAGTTATTGGGGTTTCCCGATGGGACCACATGTAGAGCTGCATGGGGGTGGGAAAAAAGAGACTACTGAAATTTTCCAACAAAAATGGCACATTTTTTCTACCCAAATATATCACCTTTTTTTAATCAGCTCTAGTCATGTCTGACTTGTTAGCTCTATGCTGCACATGCTTCTCTAGTGCCTGGTTTTTGGACAAGATTAAAACCTACTACTGCTACCAGCGAGGTGTAGGGCTCCTTAAGTTCACACGGCAGAGGACTGCAGTTAGCTGCGGAAAGACACACTTTTGCTCCTACTGATGATTCACAGATAGCGGCCAGTCTCACATGCAGTTCTCTGGATGCAGAGGTCCTACTGCTGCATAGGTATAGTGGATATTTATATTAACCAGATTCTTGCAAGGCCACACCACAGCCCTGTTAACAGGTAGAGTACTGACAATTAAGGTTCAACTGGAAGGTATTCACGTCCAGTCAATCACCGGGGCTCATTGACCATGGCATAAATTGAATGGTAGTGATTACAATTAATTGCATTATGGTGGCATAGTGCCCAGTGCCCACCCGTGGGGAGAGAGCCTCTGTCTCAAATTGCTTGTATTCAGACATGACAAGCAATAGTGGGAGGGGAACTAGAGGTGCAGGGAGGTAAAGTGACTTGCCCAACACAACCTAGCAGGTCAGTAGTAGAGCAAGGAAGAGAATCCAAATATCCCAACTACCCCGTCCAACGCCTTATCCACTAGACAACACCAGCGATTTCCTTTTATTTGTATCTCATGCAGACAAGCTCTGCATTCATTCATCCTTAATGGCAAACAAGGCCAAAGTGCATCTCCACTTCTCGCTCTCCCTTGTGTCTATCAAGCTGATTTGCATCAGACAGACGCCACGCAAAACGTAAGGGAGGAGGATACATCCTATCAAAATGGCACTATAATGCTGGAATAAAAGGAGAAAGCGAAGGGCAGCCGAAGAAAAAGACCCAAGAATGCAGCTTCTTAGTCTGATAAGGCTGGTAGGAAAATTTTGAAAAGTACATGGCAGTACATTGAAAAATATCATGGAAAACTGCATAGGCAGCATGGGCAAAAAGCATTGTCTGGACCCAACTCAGATGTTTCACACAATTTACAAACCAGGCAAACAAACCAGCTATTTTCTGATCTTCAAAAAGATTGAGTTAGAAGCATGGAACGGATGTGACCTAGGGCGTTCCCTCTACTCCACAATTTCCTGTGCAAACACGATTGACCGTGTTTTTGGAGGCGTGTGCAAAAAACAGTTGATGTCTGCAATAATTACAGTGTGTCAGGGAAAAAAAAAATTAAAATTTGCAATCCTCCACATCCTGAGCAAAAAAAAAGCAGCACTAATTGCACAGACCCTAAGAACAGAGTAAAATAAACATGGTGCATCTAAGAGGAAACCCTTCCTTCTAGTTTAAATTTTCTGATGTTAATAGCGGGCAGGATAGTTAACTGCCCTCTAAATTGTATTAAGAGGAGGTAGATAAAGAATAATCATCTCTTCTACAACCAAATGTTTTGTAGCACTAGAGAGAACAGTTATAGATGTTGCAATGCTGGCAGACTTTCGCACCATTGGAAGTTTGAGTTTGGGGTGAAGGAAACATTAATATTAGCCT
Source organism: Caiman crocodilus (assembly GCA_030014935.1). NCBI lineage: Eukaryota > Metazoa > Chordata > Crocodylia > Alligatoridae > Caiman > Caiman crocodilus. Next base: position 3,432,758 of record JAGPOW010002173.1, on the reverse strand, counting down.
CATTTGATGGTGAAGAACAAAGAGTGAAATTCAAGCCCATGGAGACATTTCTCACAAGGGAGAAAACCACTCCAAAGGCATAATGAGATCTTAAATATTGGCTTTGGCCTTCTTCGGGAACTTCTGGTCGCAGGTGAATTTCATAAACCTGCATCTTTCTGAGATCATAGAGACATTTGTCATGCACTTAAGACTTCATTATTGTGGATTCTTTAAAGAGACATTAGGATGATGAATGACCCTGGGCCGATATGTAATCAAAGTTCATGGCAGATGGAGTTGGCTGTCATGGGTATCTTGCTTCAAAAGCTGTGGAGAGAAAAGAAATTGGAAACATACCTCAGCACTGTAGTTGGTAATGTGAGGTGGTTGTAAGGAAGGGTCAGTTTTTCCATCACCTTTCTTCCAAGTTACAAACTCATTTATTTATTGTATGCTTTTTGAGAAAGACTGAAAAAAATTCAACTCCAGCAGGGAAGAACAGGGGGATTTCTAGGCACCTTCAGACTCATATAATCTTAACAAGATGATTTAAAAACTTGGGATGCAGAAGAACTCCTTCAACGGTGAACTTTACCAATGAATCACTAACTGGTACGCTGGTGTAGGGTGTAGCTGTGTCGGTTTAAAGACACAGGCAGACCAGGCTGTTTCGGTGAATCTGCTATCTTTTATTTGACCAGCTTAAGGGTTTTTAAAACCTGAAAGCTTGCTTAAATTTTTTTTCCAGCTATTTAAGTTGGTCTAATAAAAGATATCAGATTCACCCAAAGAACCTTGTCTAATGGGTGCATTGCAATATAGCAACTCCTAGTTCCTTAGGTTTGTCCCTACCCCTGAAAGCCTGACTCTGAATTTAAGGAGAGCAACAGGGGGAGAAATCAAATCCGAGTGCTTCGGAAGATAAGCATGGGCCACTCGTGCTAACGGAGAACGTCGAATGTCTACAACTATTTTCAGGTTCCTGTAATACACAGGGCTGTAAAATGAAGATTTCATACAGCAGAGTACAGCAGAGGGCAGTGGTACCCTAACACAGGATCCAGCTCAGACCAGCGTTTTGTGTTTCCCGATGATTAGGAAGCAGCAGTTTAGTCTAGACTAGTAATACATTTTAGGGTCATGCATACTCACAACTGTAAGACGTGCCTTGTACCTTTATCTGCAATAACACTAGGTACTGTGTAACATTTCATTTTATTTTTGTAATTTAAAGGAATTAATTTTGGACAAAACAAGAACTTGACTCAAGAAGTTTCACTAAGGCTCGGAGAAGCGTCTAATAATTTGGGTGCATCTAAAAACTCCAGGGTCCGGTTGTTTGCATCACTATGTTGGCTTCATAGCGACTCCAGTTACCACCAGTGCAATATCTTTCTGGACCTCTAGAAGCAAGATCTTTTTGATAATGCATTTAGTGGATCAACTATATAGTTGGGAGGGCTGGCGGATAAGCTTCTGGACACAAGGTGCCCTTCTTCGGATCTCTTTCCCACACATGGAGACAGGGCTCTGTTTTGATGCCTACCAGTGACCTGCTGCGTGGCTGAGGACGGTTAAGCATCCCACCCAGGCCTCTTTCCACTCCCATCTTTGTCTGGTGTATTTATATAGATTGCAAATGTCATTCGATGAACTAGGATGAGTTTTCCATAAGGAAATGCTAATTCATAGATTCATAGATGCTAGGGTCAGAAGACACCTCGACCGAGTCCAATGATAAATACAAATAAATTCAAATAAATAAAAATGTTTCTCAGGAGCAGATCCATTTTCTCCAAATGGCCACAGTCATTATGGAAATATTTCACCCCAATCATATTCTTAACGACTCTCGTCTATTCTCAATTAACAAACCGAAGCAGGAATGGTGAAAGGAAATGGTTTTGCTTCTTGAAAGAAAAAGTGTCAACCTTCCCACAGGGAAGCATTTCCATAATGTCAAACTGCAATATTTAAATCACAGAAATTCTGATCATTTGACGTTCTTTTCTTTTGTCCAACTTGAAGGGATGAATTAACTTTTGGAATTTGGATAAGAATTCCTATTTTTAGGATTTCCAACCAGGATCTTCTTTCAAAGACACGGGCTGTGCCTTATTGCATTTTTTTCTTTTTTTTACAGTTTTGCCCCAATTTCTGTTGGGAATACAAGGTACAGTAGCAATACAAGAAATATGTTAATAAATAAAATGCACAGAGTGGCAAACAAACCTACTAGGAGGAAATCGTGACTACAATGTTTGGAAAACTACTAGACCAGATAATAAGATGTTATTTTTTTCCCCTTTGACTTGGGTAATTTTGTCCATAAGTGTGACATAACGGTCTTGAAAATGGACTTTGAAAACTCATCCTTTAATGCCATTTTTGAAAGTTAGCTCCTGTCTCATTTCCTTTCCCCCCCTTCCTTCCTCTACCTCTTTCTTTTTCCTTTTATTTAAAATCCATCCCTGTGTTTTAAATTACTTACAAGAAATAAAGCAAAAAGGGGGGTTGGGTTTGAAATCATTTCAGTGTGACAGGATGAGGTTATTTTATGTATGAGTCTAAATGAGGCTTTATAAAATGATACGGCATCCCTTAAATGGATCTGCTGTGGTCAAAGACCATTAGGCAATGGAGGAAGATTCCACCGGGACAGCTGAGACCAGACGTCTGAGTCCCAGAGGATTCAGTCCACTGTTTATTTTTCTGCTTGGAGAATTAATATATGTATCCATCTTCCACCAGCAGCTCTGAACCAGCGCGCATAAAGGAAACGGAGCGAGCGGGGGGAAAATTGCACGTGTGCTTTTTCTTTTTTCTTCTTTTTGCGGGGGGGTTGGGGTGGG
>JAGPOW010002173.1:3386456-3423316 GCA_030014935.1 Caiman crocodilus | reverse complement strand
CCCTAGATGCAGCACTTTGCATTTCTCCGTGTTGAATTGCATTCTGTTGTTTTCTGCCCACGTGTCCAACCTGTCCAGGTCTGCTTGTAGCTGTTCCCTACCCTCCTGCATGTCCACTTCTCCCCACAGTTTTGTGTCATCCGCAGACTTGGACAGAGTACACTTCACTCCCTCGTCCAAGTCACTGTTGAAGGCATTAAAGAGTACTGGTCCAAGGACCGAGCCATGTGGGATCCCACTTCCCACACCCTTCCAGGTCGATACCGACCCATCCACTATGACGTTCTGGGTATGATCCTCTAGTCAATTTGCCACCCACTGGACTGTGCTTTGGATCAGGGATAAGGAAAAAAGAAAAGCATGGCTAAAGTTGTGTCTGCAGGTATCCGATACTACAGATAGTAACACTATAGTTATATTGTCTGTGTGAACTCCCATTGTGGAGTTAAGAGTGCCTCATCACAACGGTCAAGTATGCAGGTTGTAGCCATATTGGTCTAGAAGCAAAAGGAATCAGAGCTCGTGGCAGCGGTGATATCTTTTATTAGACCAACTCAATTTTTGCAACAAGAATGTTTTTATAATTTCATCATAAAGGTACAGTATCATTGTGCTGCTACAGCTATTCTGAGAAATTGCCCCATATAGAGAAGCCCTGAAAGTGCACGTCTGAAAATACATCACGCAAGCAAAAGGAATGATTGCAGACAATGACAAAAGAGCTACCCAATAGTAACAAGCAAATGAAAATCCAGTTGCTTTGCACATCGTTCACTGATGCCACATGCAATCAAGGAAATCCATTTTTAGGGAATGGTCTGTGTTTAACGGCACTTTTCTTTGATGGAGACATTAGCTGATCAGGTTTAGGGCTAACCCTGGAAGTAGCCATTAAAGATATTGTGGCATTTTCCTAAAAGTATAAAAGGTTAAAATGCATCCTTCTGATCTAGGTTGCAGATAACCTGTTGCTGAGTGCTCGTGGTCTTGATACTTTCTGTATAATGGCTTATTCACGAGCAGCATCCATCTTTAGCACTGAAACAGAGCTGGAGCAAAATATGTATATTTAGTGATGGTTAATTAGTCTAAATTGGGACTACTCAAACTTAATTTGATGCATCTTGCAAATTATGTCGTAATGCTTTGTCTGTGTACAAGAGTATTTGTTAGGATGGGTGAATCTTTTGGAGGTTAGATACTTTTCAGGGGCCTTAGTTAAACCATCGAGTGATTTGAATGCAAACGTGACTTGCCTTTGTCCTGAAATTGGAAGGTGTTTGGATTTGAGAGTCTATCTTTAGTGCATACCTATTTTGTAAAAATAGAGCCAAGGGAAAGGATTGGACAAAATGCTTATCCAACATGGGTAGTTGCTTTCTCTGTCTGTGAAAGCTTTGTAAGCAGACTGCTTTTGTCTGAATTGATTAATTAGGCAAAATTATATACGTACAATACTCATATAAAATAAATATACACCCTTCTCTACAAGTATTTGATCCTTATGTAAAACATTCAGGCTATATCGATTGGCTTTGATAAGTCAGATGGCTTGCATCTCATTGTTTCTCTTCCTTAATGGGATGACTACCGGTGCAGTATTGGTATAAACTGCTGCACGTGCAAAATCAGTATTTGATTTTCACGGATGTGTGCGTGCGTGACTTTGAAATTCACTTCTCCCATCATTCATCTCAACTCAACAGAAGCGTGGAAGTGGAGGGCATCTATGACAGGCTGCCTTTTGCAATAGTGAAGCAACAGCTAAAAAGGATGTTTGCTATCTTGTATGTGATGTGTCCCTGGGTGGCTCTGAGGTTTTAGAGCGAATGGCAAAAAGCCAGTTGAATTAAATAATTTAATACTCATTTCTAGTTAGGAGAGAGAGAGAGTGCTAGGGACAAAACCGGGATGGTGCTATTTGGACTTGCATTAGAATTGAAGCCATTAAAAAAAAAAAAAAAATCAAAAGGAAAAATGTGTCCAAAACACAAAATAAAACACCACTTCTAAATCTCGACTCCAAGTTCTCCCTTGGAATCACAGATACTCTAAGCTAACACAAAACTGATGTAGTTTAGCTTATAAAAACAGTAAAACAGTAAAAAGGTACCACATGTTCCTTCTGGATCACAAGCCAAACAATTGTTATTACATTTAAATCATGTTCTGACATAATGCTGTAGAAACCTTGGGAAAAAAAAAAACAACCCCAAAAAATGGAGTCTGCACTGCTGAATTATACTCTGCTAAGAAAGCATTGTGTGTTTTGGGCTTAATGTCTCATTTGCTCAAACTCTTTTATTAGCTCCTTTCGTGAGAAAACAAAATATTCATATTTCCTCCTCCCCTATAATCAACCTGTATCGCTTGAGAGCAAACGAGCTTTAAATGAATGACACCTCTCCTTGATAAACTCAGCTGTTTGAGGATTCAGCTGTTAGTCATCAGCGGCCTTAGCAGCTCCGCGCGTCGGCTGTGCCGAAGGCAGTGCCAGAAACCGGACAGCTTTAGCATACTAATCGGCAGCTGTGGCCGGCTCTGTTTATTTTTTCTTTTGAAATAGCCATGCAAATAAGGCCCTGGCACTGAATCCCAGTGCCCCTGGAGCTTACATACGATATGCAAGATTCATTGCTTTCTTTTCCTCCTTCGTTTCTCCCTATCCTTTCTCCACCTCCTTTCTCTCCCTCCTTTGCTCTTTTTTTTTCCCCCCTTCCTTGTTTATTTTTTGTTTTTCCCAAAATTAAGATGACACTACAACTCGCTGGGAGTAAATCGCTCAGCTGCTTAAAAAAAAATCCTCCTTTTTGTTGCCTGGAACAATAATGGCCTGAAGCGTCATGCACCAAGCTTGAGAGGGATAAAAAATCCCCATGAATGAGTTGCAAAGTCACACGTGCATATTGTACAGGGGAAATCACTGAATGGGTTGATAGGGTCAGCGTCAATCGGGGGGTTTCTGGAATGACCAGGTGTTGCCTCTTTTGCTAACAAGCAGAAATGCAGGGCTCAAAAAGGCATTGAGGTTTGGAGTGGGGGACGGGACAGCTGTTTAATGTTCAGGTATTTATTCATTTTCTAGGAAGGTTTGGAAGCTCTCTATACTACTCGGAGCAGGATGACAGCTGTCTAGGTTAGGTACGGCTACGCAAGCTGCAGCACTGCTGCTCGCATATGCCCTCAGCGTCATTTGTAAAAAGGTGGAGCTGCACCTTTTGCAAAAAAAGTTGGCACTTTGGGTAAAATTAATACAGCTCCTCATACTATATGCTGTCCTATGTACTAATGTAGTAAAGCATCTTGGAGGGTCAGATTTTTTAAGCGATGAAGGTATCTACAAGTGATGAAGGTATCTAGCCCCACAGAAGGGTGATCCTAGGTCCATCAGAGAAGGATTTAGGAGAACCCAGCACCTCTGACTAAGCAACAACAGACCTAAAAACCACAGCAGTGCAAGTCCTGAAACTACATTGAATGTAACGCGTCAGGAGAAATTCGATGGCGTTACATCAGTGTAAAATGTGAGAAGAGGAGCATGGGGCTGTACGGCTGACGTGTTCCTGGTGTGCATAAGTGCACAAAATCCCACTCGTCCATCTCTCCTAAGCTTCCTGTTGACGTAAGCGTGGGCCAATGGTTCAAAGATATTTATCTATTGTTTCATTAGTTTAACTCTGGGGAGTTTCTGGGCCTCTGTAGGATGGTGCGTGCTCCCTATGGTCACAATAAGGACAGGCTGAAGGCAGCAGCTGCTACTGCTCGCACAGCTTTCCTGGGGGCGGCTTAGCAATGTAGTCAGGGCAGGGGAGGGGCAAGTCGATTATACCGACATACAACTCCCATTGCACAGGCGCTCCTGGATCACTTAGGTGCTTTTAAAACCTGAACTCTACCCATCTACTGAGCATTTCTCATGGTATAAGTAAAACCTGGTTTGTAACTAGCCTGGGATAATTCTAAACAAGTCCAGCCAAAGGACAAGGCTATAAAAGGAAAACTGAAAGGTGCGATGGGTCAGTTTTATCATTGCTAATCGGTGCCAGTTTGCAGTGAAGGCAACACAAATAACATGTTGATTTTACTGGCCTTCAGCTTCCGCAGAGTACGGTATTCGGTTTAGGGAGGCATAGATGTTCCACGGGCACTGGCTGAGCAAACAGGTACCCAGCAACGGCAAAATGAATTGAATGGGTGTTTGCTAGATGGAGTCAGCATGTCCTGAGGTCAGGGGCGAATTGGATGGGTTGATGGAAATGGCTGCAGTCAAAGGCTTGTGGCATGGCCTGGAATTGCAAAAATGTGTTATAAGTCATAAAAAAAATGAACATTTCAGCATTGAAGGCATTCCTTTTTCTTGGAGAAGACCAAACGTTTTACCTGGATCTGGTGTCTGTAGGAAATCAGGGAAATATGCAAGTGCTGCAAGGTAGATTTCAGACAGAGACCTTCCGGCCCAGGGTGAGCATATCGATTCTGCTACCTCGCAGATAAGCGTGGGTCTGCGCGGTGCCCATGGGGAATATGAAAGATATTAATGATGTATGTATTCAGCGATGCAAATGACTCTTGACCACCCACTTCTAGAATGCAGGGAGGATTTGAGAAAGACTGTGGGCATTTAATATCCTGTATCTGAGGGTGCAACTTGGAAGAGAGGACTAAATGTGAATAATAAATAATGAGCCGAGCAGGAACATGGTGTTCTGCTCACATCTCAGCACTACTGAGTTTACTGTAACTCAGTGAGTTTCTTTGGAGATAATTCAAGGGAAGTTCAAGGTGGCTGGATCACTGCATAATTGTAAATGCTGGATTTCTGAATAACTTCAATTGCTGCTAAATGTAGAGAACGTAGTAGCACATGCCTGGAAGCCCGGGATGATGGAGACTCAGTTTTGATTCTCTGCTTTATGACACAGTTATGGCACAACCTTGACAAGTTGCTAGCTCCTTTACCCGCCCCAGTTTCCCAGGTTTAAAGTGGAGATAACTAGACTTCCCCACCTCACCGGGGTTATGAGGATAGAACCACTGAAGATGAGGAGGTCAGATACTCTCGTAACCGGAACCAATAAGGAGACATTAGAAAAAGAAAAGGGGGAAAGTTACAGATATTTATTAATCACTGCTAGCGTACTCTGGCTCCTTTGTGTAAAATAGCCACGCAATGTGGCTTAGTCAGTAAGGTGGCATCACGTGTGGGTGTTTTCCTTTTCCTAGAACACATGCATGAGCGTAGCCTACTTAGGTGCTTTCTGAAACGCAAAGGTTTGCATGAATTCTGCTTTGCAAGAGTGTCCATTGATCCACCTCTTTTAGTTTTCATCTCTAGTCTCCTTGTTGGTAACCACAGATTTTTCTTTTCTTTTCCTTTTCTCCTTTTCCTTCTTAGGACTGGGAGGAGTGACAAATTGCCAAGTGTCTGTTCCTTATTCTAACCTCAGAAGGTCTTGCCCCCCAAATCGGCATCCCTTACTTGCATTTACTCCCACTGGACTAAATGTGTATCCATCCCTGCCATCCTCTTGATGCTTGTTTCCCACAAAAGGTCCAACATGAACTGCTCACTTTCCAGTAATCCCCATACATCATTTGGCACATGTGCATGCCTCTGCTACAGAGCCAAAGCAGCACAAAGACCGAATCACGTTGTACCCCTGCCCCATGGGCCCTTCAACCGCGAGCTGAAAGCTCTGGCAAGAAAATAGGGGAAGTGGGGAAGCTGCCTGTACTCTACCTGGCTTGCAGATAAAGGGAGTGGGCAATGAACACGCATCAGGAGACGCTTTCATTTAGTTCACTTCCTGACTTTTTTAGAGCTATCCTACCTTATCCTACGCTTTCACAGAGGACTGTTTGAGAAGCACAATTCACGGGGAGTTTTTCTGCTGTGTTAAGGAGAGGAAGGGAGGGTCAAGGCAGTGGCTTATGTAGCAAAAGTGAAGTTAGGCATGGCCAAGCTGAGGGTTGGGTTCGAGGATTTGGTGATACGGGCGTCTTTGCATTCTCCATTCCTGACCACCCCATGGGGGGAATACTTGCCTCGTCTGAACCAGCTATGACTTGTGCAGTGCAAGAGACGGGCCAGCCTCTTCATCACTGGTTTTCTTAGCATTGTTAGATTTCTAGTATTTTATTTGGCCGTTTGGTGAAAAATGCATTGCCTAAGAGCCACGATTTGGATTTTATTTTTAATTACCGGTGGCATGTATTAATGGCATAGTTTAAGTTACACAGGCAGCCACTAATCCACATTATTCAAAGCCATTTCCAGAATTCTACTTCAAACATTCTTTGTGGTTCTTAACAAACAGAGGCAGCTCTCACTTGGCCCGAAAGTCGCACTGCAAATATTTTCACAAAAGTAAGGATGAGCAAAATGATCCTTGGGCCAGTTCAGTTCATTATACAGACTTCCACCCTTGTTGAATTTGGATTAGACCGTTTGTTTTCCTGTGCTCCCCTCCCATCCCTAAATGAAATTAGGACCAAGCCTACTGGACCGTCATGGATTAAAGAAAAATATACTTTAAGTTGATCTCCTTAGTCCCTTCTCACCTTTCCCAGGATCAAGTCAGAAGTACAGTCCGGTGTCTTAGTATTGATGCTGAGTTGTAGGGTTTGAAAAAGGAGGGTAGGATTCAGTGGGAGTGGGGGTTCGAGGGGCTGAGCCTCTCCATAAGAGACGAGAGCTCCTCCCGTAAGAGGTGAGAGCCCCAACCCACCCTGCACCTTTCTAAGCAGCTCAGGTGGTGGCGGCAGCCTCTTCCAGCTGCCACCCCTGCAGACCCGCCATGAGTCTGAGTGTAATTCAAACCCTGCTGAGTTGGACAGGATGGATAGTGCCTTTGTTGGTCTACCTGGGATTAAGTTCATGCCCTGCTCTGCTAAAGATTCCTTGTTTGACCTATGACCCCACTGTGCCTCCACCTTCTTTAAAATGGGGAGAATTGCTATTTTCTCTGTCACAGAAAGTGTTGTGAGCACAAGACATTAAAAAGAATGCGTATCTCAGATACATAAGAAGCCATATGAATTGTGATGGATGAAGAGTGGAAATGTGTGTATAAATACTGATATGTAATTATAGCCTGGCTATTATGAGTGATCTGGCCAGTGAGGTAATGTTAGCAGTGTAGCTATGCAGGGCCATTAGAATTTCCTGTATGAATTCATCAGTCTGACTTAATGGGAGTCAGGGGGGAGAACAAATAGGAGAGCAACACAATAGATCTTAATAAGCAGATTCAAGCGCACACTCGGACAAAAAATGTAGTAAGCAGTAACTTCAAAAGACTCTTGGAGAGAAAAATAGAGGACATAAAAGCATTGGGGGTTTCGTATCAATAGAGGACAGAGTAGCAGAAAGTCGGAATGTCCTCTATGATGGCCCCCATACTTCCATGTGAAATACAAGTAGTATAAGGACATCAACTTTTATTATTTTGCGTTCAGAGGAAAGTTCACAATTCATACATTTCCCATGCAAAAGCAGGAGTCCAAATCTTGTTTAAACAACCCCCAAAAACTCTGCACTGCCATTCTGTTCTGATCCTAGCTGAAATGCGAAAGGTCCCTATACTACTCACAACACTGAGGCTGGCTGTGGGGTGCGCGACCAGGATGTCAAGAGATTGGAAGGAGCTCTAGGGGCGTGTGTACACGCGGTGGAGGTTTAGTCATCTGTGCCCCCTAAATTGAAATGGTGGGTTGTTAATTGAAAGCAAGATTAAAATTCCCTTGCAACTGGGGCTATTTACAATCAGGAATGTGAGGCCCATTACAGTCAGAGAGGGGAAGTCCCAAAATTTGGATTAGGATTCGAATTTTTCCCCAGATTCTTGGATGCTGAGATTTTGGTTCAATCTAGTCTTTTGGGGGGAAAAGAAGTTCCCTGGAGGCTCACTTGGACTCTTCTTCTTTCCTCTTCACAAGTTGTCTGCAAATTTGCACTGCACACTGACTTGATTGAAACATCTTCAACATGTTGATTCAGGAAACCACTTAAAAGTTACAAGAGGCAATTACTACGCTTGGAAGAAAGATCTTTTTGTTCTTTGGTGTTCTTGTGACATGCAGTTTTCATCCTAGCTGTTTACTGGTTGTCACCACTTTTAAAGTAAAATAAATCACGCTAAAAATCCTTCTTGTAGACATCCCAGTCACCAGCCCAGCCGCGGTGACCTAGTCCTTTCAGAATGACCTGATAGCTAGAGGCGTGAGAGGCTGAACTCTGCAAGAGATGATGCTTCCTTTTGCACAGATTCACTGAAATGGGAATAGAGAGGGTGATGGAAGCCCATTCCCTCCTAGAGTTCACACCAAAGGGAGAAATGGATTCTTACGACGTATGGATTGGGAACAGCAGCCAAGTGGTATGTACTTCTCTACCCCACACCTCCTGAGAGGCAATGGCAAGTAGTGGCGGAGATGCATGGGTAGCAGGAATTTCAAATATTTCCCTATGTGTCACATGATGCCCTGTCCACACCAGAGAAATATAATTTCACAGGCAAAACAACTCCAATGGTATTTGGGCAATGGAGGGTTCCTCCCTCCTTCTTTTACTTCCTCAGCTCTGTGTGCTGTGTGAACCTTAGATTTTGAGTAGAAATGTGGCAGTACAGCTAAGGACTACAGGGCACATCTACGCATTCATTAATGAGCTGTAAGTACAGTGCATTCGTACCTGTAATAACAGGTACTAACTTAATGCATCATAAATGGCACTACTGTGCATTAGCACAGATGAACATTTTTTATGTGACACTTAATGCGCATTAGACTTAGTCTACTGTGCATTAGCATGGTGTTTGCCAGACACACTAATGTGCAGTAGAGTTAGTTTGAGTCTAATGCTCATTAAGCATCTCAGGTCACTTAATCACTTAAAATAAGATCTTCAAAGATGCTTAGGGGTTTAACTCTGTTTAATTTCAGTGGGACTTGTTTTGCCTCGATGCCCATGAAAATCTGGGCAGAAAAGCCAGATTTTCAGAGCTCCTCAAGTCTCTGAAGATGCAGAAGCCTAGAGGAATTTTTCAAATGTTCAGAGCCTTTCTCTCAGTGACAAACCCCTTTTTAGTGGGGATTAGTCTCAGATGTGTTTTTGATCAGACCTGCTCTGCGCCTATCATTTTTAGGTGGCTAAATACTTCAAAAAACCTGGTCGTATGTTTGCATGGTCTCAAAAAAGAAAGAAAAGAAAAGAATCTTGACCAATGAAAAGGTCTCAGCACTTTCTTTTGCTGTGAAAAGTAAATAGGCCACTAGTGGGCAGAGGCTCTGGTAGACCGCCTCTGAACTTCAGCCTAACGCTCTGTATTCTCAAATGCCGAGTGCTTCTAATACAGTAAAAGTTGCCATTGTTTACTGACCTTGCTCCTTGCCAAAAACCATGTGGTGGGTCACAGTAATTCGCTGTGCTTGTCTCAGCTCTTAGATCTATGGTAGGGCTATGTCTTTATGTCTTGCAAGAGGAAATTATTAGGCTCTTAAAACTACCATTAGTTCCCTTGGCATAGAGCTATGAACTTCAGCATTAAGGAGAAAACAGACATCCTGTCATTCTGTGTGTACATTTAAGAAGTTGAATGAAGGACCCTCCAAACTTCCTGGAAAAACAAACTTGGTAGATGGGCTGGCACAGCTGAACTTGATGGATATTTAATAACTCTATCACCTTTGGGGCCGTATTCATAAATTGTGAATTGAAAGAGGTTCTTTTTTGGCCCCTCTTTCTTCGTATCTTGTAATTTTGGCAATGTTAATGGATTGTCCAGAGCTGGGACATCCAGCAAAAATTTTGCAAATGTTCTCAAAACCAAAACAATTAGACTGTGTCCTCTACTCCAGTCCAGGTCTTGCTATATTTCAATGACACGTAGTCCCCTTCCCTATCTTTATGCCAGCAAATTGCCATTGTCACATAGGGTCAATAATCCCTGCTTTATGCACAGCAAAATATTGGACTTTTGCTTGCTTCACAAATATTCATGTCATTGAGAATCACACTGATATTTCAAGTTTTGCTTGCTTAGCAGTATGAGTATTTGCTTATGGACACTGTGTTGCTGTTCTACTGCATAGATCTATTAACCTTGTAATATTCATCCTTTCTCTCTACAGCCCCAGTAGTATTGTTCAAATGATTTTTGCAGCTTCATTTAGATTTGAACTGCCAAACATAAATCAACCAAAAAAATAATGATTAAAACGGCATTCTTAACTTTACAGCTGCAGATGATAGTCATAAGGCCATCTTAAAATATATTATCATTATCTCTACAAAGTAAAGTTAACATATTGCATGTGCTAGGCTGCTGAATACAAGAACCAGAGAATGTTATAATGCACAAACCAGTGAATACAAAATAACTTTCCTTAAAAATACAAATTGTGGTTCAATGCCACTCAATGTGAATGTTGACATAGCCCCAAGTGAAGAAAGTGCCTAACACTGTGCACATGAAAATGTATACATATGAATGCAAATTAAGAGCTAAGAAAACAGAATTTAAGTACAAATAGGTATAAACTGAGTATGAATAAATATTAAGGCTGGAAATTAGAAGAAGGGAGGTTGTTTTTTTTAAAATCAGCCCTCTTCCCATAGGAAGAACAGAGACAAGCAAAAAGTCAGTTTTTGTAGGGATTTTGATAAATTTGGGAACAGGGCTATGGGGTTGAATTGCCTGTGATAGCAGAAAGATGGGATTCAAATGACTCTTTTCTTCCAGCCCTGTGCTCCTATGTTACTGACTTTAGACATCTTTAAAACTAACTAACTAACTAACTAACTAACTAACTAACTAACTACTGTAACTGAGGGACCATCTCCCAGTTCCCAACTTCAGTAATCTTTTAAGTAATAGGGCACCTCGTATTTGCAACTTCTATCAATGCAAAAACAAGAAGTCAAAGAATAGAATATTGAATACAAAAAAATAAAGGTTTCCTTGGGGTCATGAGTAGTTAGCGTAACTTTCTGAAGTTGGAATGAGATTAAAGATTGTGGAGAAATGCTTGTTCTTATTAAATGAAGTTGAGATTTTGACAGGTACCGAAAATGCTGTGTGAATAATTAATTTTTCACTTTGAGCAAACAGAAAAATCATGCTCTTTCTCCTAACCCTCCAAAAATCTATATTATTTTCTCAAGGTTGGGATTTTGGGTAAGGTTTTTGTTAGGTTGGCTGGTTGGCTGTTTACTTAAAAAAAAAAAAAAAAAAAGTATTTGGGTTTTTGGAAGTATTTTAATATTGCTTTAATTTTTTAAAAAAAATGAGTGCATTAAGTTTTCTCTTGTGCACTTAAAGTTTTGGAACAATTCCTAGAGGGAGTTGAAAAATATGAATATATTATCTTTAAAAAAGGAGGCAAAAGCTTTATCAAAGTAATATGCGCAAATTCTTTCGCTTGGAAACAATAGAAATCTGATTTTTTGTAAGACTTTTAAAATGACTTTTAAAATGAAAGTGCATATATTTCAGTTGACCCACTTGAATGAATCTGATTGGAAATAATATTTGAAACCTGGAGAATATTTCATGTAGTGGAACTTTATGGCTATCATTTTGCACAGCCCCACACCAAATGGTATGGGTATGTAATGGGCAGTCGTGGTAATGAACGTATGTAAATCGCTAGGTGACAAAGCAAATGGGGTATAAGCACAGAACTGTAAGCTCATCTATACCTATTTTCTCTCTACATATCTCCCCCTCTCTCTATTTCTTTCTCTCTCTGGTTGTGGTTTACCATCTAGATATCTTCACCATTCTTCCATTCCTTTAGTTCTAAAGGCGTAAGGATTTGATTTCTATTTTAAAGAGCCTACAGTTTTAAAAGGGGAAGGTTTGTTTCTGATAAAATCTTATCATTCAATATAGTTTATAACTCACATGTAGAGTCCATTTTTATTCCAATTATAGTCAATATAACACAACTCTTGATGGATGGCAACCAGCTATGATCAATTTTTTTTCTCTTCCCTTTTTAAATGGCATTTGTAGACCAGTGATTTGCATCCCAATGAGATATCCTCAGAAATTTACAGATGTATCATATTCTTTTCATTGGCTAATCAAAATAATACTTTAACAATTTACTTAAAATGTAACAGAATACCACTACCCCATTAAAAAAAAACAGGTGTTTGTTAGAAACTTATACTTGGGCTTCTTAAGAATCAGATGACGTTCCACTCTGTAATTGATCAAATTCACTTCTTTGTCTCCTAACACTTTGCAGATTCTTATTCTAACTGGAATTAATTTTGTCTCCTTTTTCTGGCCACCAGACTGCAAAATGAAATTGTCCCTTTCAATAAAGGCTGAAAAAAATGGTGAGGGAGGCATTCAGACTGAAGCAAAAGGATCTTGTTGCTTTTAAACCCCTCATAAAATCAAATATTATCTTAAGAAATCCTAATCAAATTAATCTTTAACTCCATCTTCCCTCTCTTCACCCTATGACTTCATCCTGAGTTTGCCTGCTTCTGTCCTGAATCTCATTTACTTCCCATTAGAAAACGTAAAGTTAACTTAAAAAAAATAACCTTTCAATTACCTTTTAAAGGCTTACAAGAGGGCTCGGTTAGACTGTGACATCATTCACTGATGGTTTTAGCACGCGGACTATATTCCCCGACCTACCTAATTTATCCAAGTTAACATAGATAACTAGACAGTGAAATATAAAGAGTCCTTCACAACTATTGGCTAACTTTAAACAGTTTAGTATATGGTGCTAGATGAATTCTGCAAGATATGAGCAGAACAAACACTTGATGGCTGAGTGGATGGCTAGATGCATACTAAGATGGACAGATGGATATCTGGAAATATATATCATTCCCCATGAATATGATTTTTTAAAAATCACTGTTATATCTGTAGAAGCATTTCTAACAGGAGCTACTGAAGACATTTGAAATATTTACACTTACATCATACATGATTTGTTAGGTTCAGATGGCAAGTACTATTATTCATCCGTCATTATAACTGTAGTCTTTATCTAAGTGAAACATAGTATAGCAAAGGAGAAGGGCAAGCCTAGTCGTAGGCTTGCTCCACTCCTATAAGCTAAGGGACTTTGCATCAGTACTGTGTGCCGTCTCAGAATTCAACCCTAAATGGTAGAGTTGTTGGTTGTAGCCATGTTGGTCTAAGGACATAGGCAGGCAAGGTTCTTTGGGTAGATGTGATATCTTTTATTAGACCAACTAAATAGTTAAAAAAAAGTTCTTGGCAAGCTTTCAGGCACAAACACTTGAGGTACTGGGAGACTCTGCTGTTGTTCTGTGTCCTCCAAGGTAGAAAAGAAGCTGTGAAAGAATAACAAGAAGTCTGTGAAAATGTAAAGGAGTGGACATTTGGAAGACAATGGGTCAAGATAGGAGGGGGGAGAGAGAAAGGAGGGAAATGTGTGAAGGAATGCAAATGGTAAGCTTCAGGCAGGTACCTGGTGAATCAGATGTCAGGCCAGTTGTAATGTGTCATAAGTCCAATGTCTACATTAAGTCCATATTTGTTTTTTTTTTATCCAGTAGATTTATGAAGTGAAGTTCATAGGCTTGTCTGCAAAAGGTGTTTTGTAAGTTCCCTTTGAGGACCAGAACTGAGAGCTCAGAGAGGCAGTGATCGTTTAGTAAGAAGTGGGCGCCCACAGGTAATTGGATATTTTTGTCTTTGATGGATTTTCGGTGTGCACTCATTGTTGTTTCTCCCATTAGGGCATTTGCTGCACTGGATGAGATATATTACATTTCTGGAGGTGCAGGTACCAGAATGAACACACACTGGAAATCCACCAAAGACAAATAACAAGAAGTCTGTGAAATAATAACTTCACTTCATAAAGACTTCTTGTTATACCTTTAGCTTATTTTCTACCTTGAAAACTCAGAACAACAGAAGAGTCTCCCAATGCCTGAAGAAGGGTGTTGTGCCCAAAACCTTGCAAAAAACCTTTTCCCAACTGTTTAGTTGGTCTAATATAAAGTATCACATCTACCCTAAAAGGTACAAATAAAGCAAAACAGATTTTGAAATAACTTTGATAAATTTAAACAAAAATCACATTTACATCCATAGACCAGATCCTGACCCCAAGGGAAGTGAGTGGTTTCCATTAAAAATCAATGAACTAATTTCAGTCAACTGTTTGTATCAGAATTCATCACTAACTTGAAATACAAGTCCTTTAAAAAAAAAAAAGAAAAAATATAGAAAAGAGAACAGAAAAAGGTAGCATGATGCGGCCAATCTATTTGAATGGAAATAGAATCAGGTCACTGAAATGAATTCACTTCCAACTGCATTTCTCAGGGATCAGTTGTGGCTGCCAGAAGTCAAAGCCCGAGCTATTATATTATCTTACATGCCTATCATACTACAAGATCCATCAGCCATTGATTGGTAGAAATACTCCTCTATTTTTCCCCTCCATCCTGCATACATGGGACACTATATAAGATCATATATACAGTGCAACAACACGTAACTGCCATGTAGATAGGCAAGCTTTATCAATTTGCATAATACCATACTTCTCTAAATCCCTTTATGAGCTACAATTACTTTAAAAAATACCACCCTTGAATCTAGGCCCTTCAAGTCAATGAGATCTTTGCCATTGGCTTCAATGGTGATGGAATAGAAACCCCTATTTAAATACAGTTCCCTTCATCTCACTCTTCACTCTCCATACAACACCATTTGGGTCCCCTCCTCTAGGTCAGCCTTTTTGTAAGGTAGGTACCTGAGAACCCCTTCTCCAACTCTGCAATGCAGCAAAGGCTCGTCGCTCCATATAGCCACTTGAGTATAGCCTGGCCCACTTATAATACACTCGGCATCTTCTCACTTAACGTACGTGACTGTCCACTGATAACTTCGCCAGCCTGCTTCCCAAAAGAACTACTTGTAAGTCAATTCTCAGATCCAAACATTCAAAGCTGCAAGGCAGTTTAGTGCCATAGGACTGACGACCTGTCCTACTACATTAACGTAATCTCTAATACACCCTGGAGGAAATTCTTGTTTTGCTATTCTTAATGGACCTGCTTACTCATTTTCCGTTACTGCAAGATAGGTTTAATGAACTTAATACAGCACCAGGAAGGCCTCACTGGAGATGTAGTTAATGAACACTCAAAATTGGAAAACTTTAACTTCGAAAATGTCATATATCAAGTGAACAGGACCAATTAAAGTAGCCAGATTTTCAGTGCGAGTAGCTGTAACACCATCAGGATTTCCTACCGAATGTTCTGTTTGGAAAAGGTGAATGGAATTGGGGGTGATGGCAGGGAGGGCAGAATTTGTTTTTCCATGGTGGAAAGTAATCTTCTGCTCCTGGGAATGCTTTACCAACACCAACTGCAAAAACATCTATGTTGCCAGTTTACATTAGGGATAATATTGTGACTGCATTTGAACTGGAAGAAACCACTCCATCAGTCAAAGGAGGATTTCAGAGGATGTGACCTTGAGTAATGTTCTGGCTAGTAAAAACTGTGGATTTGATCATTAATAATATTTTGTATGATCCTTTTTTTTTCATTCAAAGCTGACTGTGTCAGCCAAAAGGGTAAAACCCTCTCTTATGTTCCATCTTTCTCCATCTTACTGCAAGCACAAGGAATCTCTATGAAAATAATCTCTGTTTGCCAAATTGAAATGATAACATGCCTGGGAGTGACTGGATTCACCTAAGGTCTCCTCAAATTGTGAGATGGTCAAATCTGCAGTCTCAGCAGCCTGGACAGCAAAACACTACTAAGTAAGAGGGTTTTTTTCTTCTGTTGGAACAGTCTTATGACCTTGGCTGTGAAAACCCATCACCATTACACCTGAAAGTAGATATACTGGGTGATAGTACAGCTATTGTCGGCCAGACACGTTGTAAGTTGAATGATAGCTATTGACGTGACAATAGCTATTCACCTGCATACCTGGTGAAGATCCAGACTAATTAATTTGTCTTAGGTCCTCAAAGAGCTCTGAGCTGACAAGACCGTTCAGCGACAACACACTGACAATGGATGTAGAGCAACGGAGTTGATGTCCTCCTATTATACCCAAACCAGAAAGGGAAACCTTTGGGAAATTTGCCAAGACTTGTTCTCATGCTAGTGGAAATTTTGTGAAACAACGTATGAGGCTTATGCATCCAGGGTGATGGTCCGGCATTACTTCCAGGGACTGCAGGCCCATCTGCGGTGGGTTGGACTTCTCAAACTACAAGTATCCAGTTTCCTTTCTAGGTTTCCTGCACAATGGCCATTATTACATATCAGACATACAAGTAAGCTTTGGCCCCCTATTTTCAAAAACCAGATAAATTTGCACACACATGGAAATTACTTCTTGTGCTCCTCGAACTCACCAGAGCAGTGCCAAACTCCATCTTTGCAGGCTAAGTTATCAGTTCAGCGTCAATTAAAGATTAGTCGCTGTGGGAGTTCGGTTCCTCTATTATTCATGCCGTTCTGCTCACAGCCAGATTTATGTGTCAGGAAAAACATACAAATGGAATCCGATTTACTTGCACAAGTTCCTGGTCTGTTTGATTTATATTTGAGTAAATAAAGACATATGTCTTGGAGGTATTGGTCTTTGGCTCCTTTGCTCGCTATATATCTATGTCCAATTTATCAGCTTCTTTCTTTGCCAGCCTTCTCTTTAGCAAGGTTTTCAAGGAAAGCAGAACTAGAAGAAGCCAATATCCATGACCATTTGAAAACTTTCCCTTTGTAATATATGTTTTATGATGATTCTTTGCCGTGTCAGTGCCTCTCAGCTGAGTCTCAAGACTCTTCACAGGGATTAGTATAATAAACCCTCACTTCACTACAGTGAGATGGACTGTGTTTGCTCTCGTTATACTTATTCATAACTCCTGGCAGAATGGCAGCACGGTTGCAATACCAGAAGCAAAACTCAAGATCCATGCTACCAGGTCTAACAATTAAACCATAACTAATTGGCAGGAGGTAGGGCAGGGTAGCAGCCCCGGGTGCATCCAGACAAGCGCAGACAAGTAGTATGTGGTACGGTAGATGGGTTGCAGGAGGTGTGCCACTGCTACTCATGGGCAACTGGTGCCTCCTGTGTCTGGGTGGCACCTGCAGAACCTGCTGCCAGCTTTGGTGGGAATGTGGCTGGTGAGCGCCCATAGAAACTGCCAGTGGCGGTGGGGACGGCGCTGTCTGGGGGGGCACGTGCCCCTCATGCCTCCTCTACCAGTCTCCGATGCTGCTGCTTTTCCCTGGGAAACACATCACATAGAAGTCATGAATGGACTGGCAGAAATAAAACAATGCATCTAGAAGGAAAAGAGACGGGGCGGGGACACTGCTAAGAAAGGTAAAAAGCAGGCTGATTGATTGAATCAGCCTAACTACTGTAGTTATAGCAATAACTAATTATAGAGCATAGCTGTGGTCACTAACCAGAGACCATATAGCAGCATTTTAGATGCATGGATTTTCAGTGCTATTTAATGAAAAGATTGTAGATATATCTGGCTGTAAATACAAAATACATCCCATAAAAGTATGTGAAAGAGTTGTTCTCAACATTTTTGGCATCAGTCTTTAACCTTTCCTTGGAATGCTTCAGACAAAACACAACAAAAACCCAGTATTCATTATACTACAACCGAAGTGTTGCTTCCTTTGTTTTGGGGAGCTATATTTTGGTGTTTTGGTTGCTCAGCATTTATGGTTATTAAACCTCCCCCCACACCCATTTTCTTTCCCTTTCTTCCTCCATTCTTATATTATTCTGATGGATACTTTTGGAAGGCGGGAGATGAAATATAGTATAAGCATGAGGAAACATTTACAAATGAGTTTTATCTCCCTGATAATAGCCCATTCCTGATTCCACTGACATGCCGTCACACAGTCGAGGTTAGAAAGATGTTGGCACAAAACAGAACAGGGTTTTCAGTGTGTGTTTGCAGGATCAAACCTGAAAACATTATACAACATTACACAAAATAGAAGCTGAACATTTTGATCCAAACCAAAATACCAGGAGCAAACCTCCCTGAACCAAAAGAGGGTCACCATCTGGATCCAAACACAGTTTGTGAGAGGAGTGGTGTCTTTGAAGTCAGCGAAGAAGAATAGCACCATCCATTACCCAGATAGTATTTTGGCAAATGTAGCACAAGAGATAAAAATGGCTTCTGCAGCTACATTTTCAAATGGAAATATAGGAAGCTGTGAACACTTTATTGACCTTTTTTAATTATTTGGCTTCAGGTGATTTTATCCAGATATGCAATCATTATGACTTGCACTTTGCAGAAAATAGGCTGCACGTTGGCTTACACATGGCCATATTTTCAAGTGCAATTTCAACTGGGATTTTTGGGGTATCCAATTTAAGGGAATGTGGATCAACTTAAGAAATGCAATTTAATTTGAGGCAGATGGTAATTTTCAGGGGGGAAAGGGTTGAATTGAAATTCTAATTCTTCAAGAGGACATCCAACCTTATTTCTCTTTGTTGCTGCATGATAACCAGTGGGCATTCAGACAACACATTTACAATGGATGCAGACTTTCTCAGGGAGGCACAGTTATCCTCGCCACAAGGGATCTCTGAAGCCAGGATTATAGAAAGAGTCCAGAAAGTATTGGGTATTAGTAGGGAAAACCAAAAAGCACTAGTTTTAAAGACTATCTGTGAAAAACAATACAGCTAAGATTTGGAAGGGATAAGCTCCTATCAATGCCTGAGTTTACTTTATAATAAATCAGGGGTGTAGGTTGTAGCTATGTTGGTCTAAGGACATCAGCAGGCAAGGTTCTTTGGGTAAATCTGATATCTTTTATTAGACCAATTCAAATGAATCAGGGTTATAAGGATATAATCCTGGCGTCTGGTTTTTCTATACTGTAAGGTCCCTAGACCCTTCCTCTGAGACAACTGCTGCTGGCCACGCTTGGAAGCAGGATACTGGGTTAGTTGACCCCCCAGCTTGAGCCAGTCTGGCAATTCCCCTGTTGCACAGAGAAGCTTCCAATGAGTTTGCCTAGGTCCCCTTTGATGTCGGCAATGTCGATGTACCTTTAATGGCATAACTAAGCACACGCGTGGCTAGAAGCAGGCTGCATCCCATGGTGGCCGGCTCCAGTAGCACCAACGCTGCTGGAAAATCAACTCACTAATGTGAATGTTTATTTGGCTACTCTGGCTACCCGCAGTTCCCTTTGCTGTTCAGTTCGACTAAACAGCCTGAGAAAATATTTATCAGAGGAATGTGGTAACAGATTTATTGAATCCCCAAAGCCTGAGGTCAGCGTTTTAGCACCGGGAGACCCTGCAAGTGAGGGGTGAGTGTGCAACACCTCTGAAATCAGGGGCAATCTACAAGATCACGGCTGTTTCTGCTAATTAATAGGAAGTCTGGTGGCCAATAAAATTCCTGTAGAAGAGAAGCTGGCAAGATCTCTTCCCTTCCCCCCTGCCCTTGAATTAGGACTGGAGCTTACCTTAAAGATGTGCATAGTTTCCACACAGCTGTTTAGTTTATGAGCATTCTGTGGGAGTTTGTTCAAATAGATTTGGTGTCTTTTTTTCTTTTTTACGGCATTGCAATTTATAACGGTGCTTTTGTTTTAATCTCACTTGACACTGAGGTCAAAAGCGTTTAATGGAATGCCACTCGCAATAACAGCTCTGGGTTGAGTGCAGTTGGCAATAATATCTATTGAGGTACATGGAGCCCGTGAGTGCACAGGTAACAAAACGTAACGCATGAAGTGCATGGAAACACATGCTGGTGTCTCCTGTCTTGAGTCAACAGCAAGAAATCATTTTCTTTGTACCAGGTTCTGACAGCATAAACTAAACCATAGTCAGCGTCGTTACATTCCAGCGGCTCGATTCTGCCCTCAAAGACATGCTCGCAGTTCCTTCTGACTCGGGGAACAGAATAGCCACGGTCCAGGAGACCCTTGTATTTCCAAGGGTAAAATTTAACCTAATATTTTCAAACCAACTGAGCTTGGGAATGGAAGGAAGCCAGGAAACAGCATTCTCAAGGCACTCCTGACGTTACTGATACAACTTGATCTGACTTCCAAAAAGTGGTTTTTCTTTTCTACTGATTTAGAAAGCTTGACTGATGATTAATGACAGTGTCACTGAATTTCCTTCTGTAGCTAGGGGAGATGCTGGAACTGCACAACAAATAGAGAGGTGAGAAATGGTTTGTCTTGGGGACAGCATGGATGGAAAGAGTACCATTTAATTAACAAACAGACAAAACCCACTGAATCCGGAACCTAAGTTCACTGTTTCGCCTACTTGGGTCTAGCAGAACATTACAGTGTAGTTGTGCATTTCTCACAAGTTTGGCAGTGACAGAAAAAAATTGTAGATATTCATGCAAAATGCCTTTTAGCAAAGATACGCTCAGTCTGACGAACTCTGGCCCCTTGATTGAGGGGCTGCCGCGACTGAGAACAAAAAATTCTAGAGTTATTAGCTGGGAATCTTTTCGTGTGCCTCAATGCTCCAGCACCTTCACACAGGACCAGTCTTTGCAGAGACTAGCATCTCTGGACACCTGAGCTGTGTAAATTATCTGACACAGATGGCGTGTCTACACATGTGCATTTACTGCGCAGTAACTGCAATTACGGTGAAGTACGGGTAGACCTATACATGCATGCCCATATTGCACAGTAAATATGGTGACTTATTCCAGCTTGAGCGTAAATTTGATACCTTCATTATGCAGGTATCAAATTTACGCCCGATTAGTTAGCGTGCAGTAACACTTTGTATACTAGTGTGCAGTAACACTTTTCATAGTAACACTGTGTGTGTGGATGGACTTAGGACTAACTTTAGTCTCAAGTCTGTCCACACACAGTGTTAATGCACTTTAATGCCTGCATGTATAAATGCTGGCAGTTTCCAGTCTCTTATACTGGTAAAAGTGTAATGTCTGTACCTGTCCCATGTGTAAACTTCATTCATTCCCTTAAACAATCTGTTTTTTTTAATGGATAGAGAAATCACATCAGCAAAAATCAAACCATATGAGGATAAAGTTGAAACACTTCCTTTTAGTTTGGTCAAGCTCTAACTCAGCTACAGTCTCACTAAAATCTACATATAGTAGGAAATCCACATACAAAAAAAATTGGCATTTGATGTATGTCCTGTATTTTGCAGACTTTAGAGGAAAGCATTGCATCTCTGTTGAAAATTTCTCTGCCAACATATTTCTCTCATAAATCTAGCTAATGGCCTTGTGCAATATTATACAGCTGTTCCATTCAGCTCCGTTCTATCTCAGGAGCTCAGTACACAGCTCTTCAAAAATAAACCAGGTCACAGAATTGCCTCTAATTTCAAAACCTCTACTCCTTTTTGGTTGGATACCCCAATTAGGTCCATCTGTTTTTTACTCTGAGGACTACTATATTGTTCAAAAGATAGAATTAAGTCAAATGTCTTTCTCTCTGCTCCTGCTTATACAAGCTGTCAGCACCCCGAGTCTTTACAAGTGGCATGCTTGTCCAATGTCTCTCCTCATCTTTCAGCAGTTCAACAGGCAGTATGAAACATAAAGTAGGTCTTCCCTGGGGTTCCTCTTGGAGGTAGGCGCCAGTCACCCTTGCCTATTGAAAGCCAAGTGCTCGTAATAGATTTCTATCCTATAAAGCCTAGTTTTCCAGGCCAAATCCTCTGTGGGTGTAAATCAGTAGAGTCCCATTGACTGCAATGTTACTACACCAGTTTGTTCCAGGGGAAGATCAGTCCTTTATGTTTCATACAAGAATAAACGCATTATGTCTGACTCCTTGGCAGTGCAGAGGTATTTTCTTAAAGAAAGCTGAGGCCTCATGGAAAACTTTGCATAACATACAAAACAATTTAGAGACAATTACGTTTCTATGTCTGCTTTTCTTTCTCCTTTCCTCCTCCCTTGAATATTGAACTTTCCAGGACTCAAATCCTGAGCAGGTTTGCATGGCTATTAAGAGACTCGAACAAAACAGAAACAATATGTTTCCAGATTGTTATCCGGCTGGACCAGTGGAGAACATAAGGAAGGAAGATTTTACAGCCCTATGTGTGCCGTGGGTCCACGGTAAATCAAGTGGCTTTATCTAGTCACAATAGCTGGATGGATTGGGGCACAGATGACAGAGAGGATCTGGGGACAACAATGCTATGGTATATCTGAAGTACACTCCCATGTTCAGCACTGTACCCAGACTCCTGGCAGCCCTGGACAAACTTCTAGTATCAGGCTCCTCTTTGCCAGAGATAATGATAATAATAATTTTAAAATGACCATTTTTAGGCCCCCTTTCTGTCCGAGCCCCGAATGGCCATCTGGTTTGCCCGTGCCTGTGTCCAGCCCTGGCCATATTGCAATCTAAGACCTTGGCCAGTGAAACCCACACAGTACTCTTCTTAAAGCACGGTCATATGTTTTCATAATTGCTACTATGTTTAACAGTGGGTCTTTCCCTTAAGGACCGATAAGAGGGGAAACTATGGCCCATTAGACTGCATTTTCAGATTCTTGAAGGCTTAAAAATACAACACCATGGAGGGAAGGCAAGGATATTAATCACTTGGGGACATTCACGTACAGAAGGAATGGGAAAACTCTGCAGAAAGTCTTGTGAGTATTTGTGTTTGTAAATGAATGTGTATGGTTTCCCAGAGTCGGTGCTTTCATGCGTGAATATTCCAGCAGATGAGTCTGTTCACAGGAATGTTAAGCCAAGCAGTTCATTTTAAGCAGAAAATGTCGAGTTAAATTAACTGAAATTTTGAATTCATATTCAACAAATATTCATGCTGGAACCTAAATAGTTGTGCTCGTCTAATCACGGATCAGAAGCATATACTGCAAGATCTCTGCGTCCAATCAAAACAGCTCAGATTGAATATTAGAGGCTCAGCTAAAACTTCTCACGAGCCAGCTAGACGCCAAGGACTCGTTGCAGAAATTGTTTGGTGGATCACTTCTAAAAATGCGCCATCTCAGAAAATTGCCATCTGCTCATTGAGAATTTATGAGTGGAAATTCAGCTGGGGATTGTTAAAATACATCTGCCAGGCTCTGAGCATTGTGACATCTACTTGTGCTGTTATTTGTCAAGTTCTAGCAAGAGAGAATAAATTTGCAGATGCTAACAACACCCATTAGCCATCAATCTAGTGTCGTCCCCTGGTAGAACCAGCATATCTGAAGAAGTGCTCACTTATAGACTCATCATTTTCTCCCTCAGCTGGAACTTGTGTTTATGGCACCACTGTGGGCTCCTGTGGAAATTATTTTGGTGTCATAAATTCAATATTATGAGTTGTCCCTGTAGTGGAGTCAAGTAGGGGAGGAGGAGGAGGCGATGTTGCTTGAAGGAGTAACAGCTTGTTGGACTATAAATGTCTGTGGTAAGTAGCAGAAATAAGGAAGAAATAATGGAGGGGATGGAGAAAGTTACAGCCATTTATTTTAAGCTGCTGTTTGTAGTTCAATAGCTTGGCTCTTTTGGCACCCAGGTAAAAACACTTTCTTAATGATGGTCCATTATATTGGGCCCAGATCTGCTCCAGTGGTGGTAGACTCTGCAAAGTGCTGCTATCCTAGTCTATCTCACACAGTGCCGTAGAAACAAAGTTGGATGCCCGGGGCAAAACCCGCACTAGCAGCTCGCCCTCGCCTTGCCCCATGCACAGATCCTCCATGGGCTTGCCTGGGAGTGCATACAGCCGTGGGAGTCACCCTTCCCCAGTCCCTGCATCCCCAAAAGGAGCCACTCATGGCTCTGCCCCATGTCCCACCCCGGCTGGGTAGCGCCTGTTGGTGCCCCTTTGCTTCGGTGCCCGGGGTGGCCACCCCGCTTGCCCCTCTCCCCCTTGCTATGGCACTGGTTTCACAGCTCATATAAAAGACCTTTTAAACTACCCCCATGTTGTGTACACTTCTTATTCATTTCCTTGACTTCCAGGAATGGCCTGAAAAAGAAGATGTGGTATAAATTCTACAAGAAATTATGTTCGCCGTGTCCTGGATGGACTCTGCCATTCATTGACTGAAGGAAGACTAGGGAGAAGGCAGGGTACAGATGCACCTTGAGACTAACCAAATCAGAGATTCATACGCTTTCGTGAGCTGGAGCTGACTTCACCAGAAGAACAGGGAGCCAGGGAACAGATCTCGTGTTTGTTGTATGGAGAGCCAGAATAATTAATGTGAGAATCTAATCCAGGTGCAAAGGGATCCCTGCTATTACCTCTGAAAATATTAATAACATTATTTAATATTAGTAACATGGAAGCACCTGTAAGTCAGGATTTTCATTTTAAATTTCAAGCGCTGTAGAGACAGAGGGAGGTAAATATTGCCCTTAATAAACGTAATGACTTTTAAGTGTTGCTCTCAGTGAGAATTTATATTCTTGGCTCGATTTATTGCTGGATCTTTATGGTGGTTTATCTGTTTGCAAAATATTTGGATTCGTTTTCAGCCACTGCTGAATGCTAGAAAGAGACAACAACATATCATAGTAATTTGTATCATGTCCCACTGTTGTTTAAAAACGTCCCAGGGAAGTTAGAAAATGTAATGTTTCATTGTTATACACCTCCACCCTCCCACATACCATATGCCTTATAATGTAAGCCACATTTTTAAAATAAACTATTTATATTTAAATGGCCCTGCTTCTTCAAGTCAAGGAAAAAAAAAGTAAAAAGCTGCTATCTGCACTGTAGAGGTTGTATCTTTGTAAATGTGACTTAATTTGCCGAGGGAGGGTGGAGGTGGTTCCTTAAATTGAGGGTCAAAAACTGTGGGTGCCCCTTAAATTTAAGAGGATGTTATAGTTGAAGGAATGCAGTATACACAAGCACACATGCGTTAAAATATGTGTATAGGTAAAACAGTGCTTTGCAATTCTGTAATAGCCAAACATGGTGACCCCCAGCACCACAATAGTCACATAGGTCATGTATACACATGTGCTTTAATGTGCATTAGCCTGCTTTAATGTGCACTAAAGCAGCATGTAAAACCGGTGTGCTTTTTACTATAGGGTAATGCACATTAAGTATCACTTAAAAGCATGAGCTTTAGTTAATGTGCATTAAGCCAGGCTAATGTGCATTTTCCTAGTACCTCACTTCACAGACATTAGGACTGGAAGGGACCTCATAAGATCATCAGGTCCAGGCCCATGCCCCTGGGGCAGGAAGTCAGCTGAGGTCAAAAGATCCTAGCAAGTATCTCAATTTTTACGTGTGCTCTTGAAATAGCACCAGGCGTTTTTAATTAGTGAGCCGTGTTAATTAAAAGTGCCCAAGCAAGACGTGTATCAGTGGCGCAGCATGACTCCACACTGAGAAAATGATGGTGGTGCACGCACTTGGAACTAAAGCACATCGAACGTGCTTTAGTTCAAAGCGCACCACTGCCACTTTCTCAGTTTGGAGGCACGTTGTGCCCCTGAAACACGTGACACACGAGGCTGCCTGAGTGTGTCAGTTTACACGCTCCACCAGACTCGATGAATGGATTTCCAGCATGTTCGAGCAGGCTCCCCGCATGCGCGTAAGGGAGATAATAATGGAGGTATAAGACTTCATGCACATGAACTAAAGTGCATTATTCATGTGTCTAAATTTATGGTTCCTAAACAGATCTACATTGGCCATAGATTGCCAGTCTGCTGCAGTTTGGCCATATACATTTCCCGGAGGCCGGGGCTGTGTGGTGTTGAACAGAATATGAAATCAGCCTAGTCATCTGACTATTTAAATTCAATCAGAAGGAAAAAAAGAAAAGACAAGAAAAGCACCTCTCAATCTCACACCAGTTTTGTGCCCATGACAAATGCGTGTGAAATGAACTACAGTTCGTTGTGGTCGTTGACACCAAGGGAGCTGTATGGAGGTGAGACCTTTTATAAAAGACTAAGCAAGACAGGAGGGTTTAATAAAGTTCTGGGTTTTGTCACACTGCCATTTTCTGGTAAATACTCTTCATCTGTCCTTTGTCTGGACTTTCTAGCTGCAATTACTTAAAAACGAAAGCTGACATCCATGTCACCGTGCTGTTGAAATACTCAGCAAACCTCAGTAGGAGTTTGGCTCAAGGCTCATAGCTATGGCAAGCAACTAAGAAACATTTGGTGATAATATTTCTCTTCGTTGGAAGGAGCCAGGCTGTGGAGCAACAGGGAGCAAAGACATTACTGGAATAATAATATAAAAAATACAATTATTTTTTAACTCGATACAGTATCTGTTAGCAAATTATTATACTCCTTATCTGTTACAATCCTGCCTTGGTTCTAACAATGACTTTCTTTTAGACTGCATAGGAGGTATGAATAAGAATAACACCAGATTATTCAATCATTTGCATTTATTCTATTTACAATGGCCAACATGGTGTTATATGTATCGTGCCACCTACCAATATGCTAGACCTCCCTGGTATCTCATCAGCTTTTCCAGGAGATAACTTTTGGCAAGCTTCACCCCAGCTCAAGTTTATGTCCCTTTCTACCTCTACTTCATTATAATACATTATACTGACCGCACAGTGGTGAAGGAAGGAGGCAGGATCCAGGAAATAGTGTAACTAATATGTGAACAAAAGGGAAAGCAGATGGAGAAGGTGCTTTATTGTGAACTACAGGGAAAAATTTACTCCAGGGGACATAATCTTTCTTTCATTTTCTCTATTAATCCTTTAAATAGGTATGGGCCCCAGTGTGTACATGGCAGGAGCTTGCTACGATTGATTCTTCTGTACCACCGATGCAACTCCATTGGTTCCAAGGAACTCACTCTCGATTGCAATTGGCCAGAATTTGCCCCCGCCCCCCACATTTCCATTCTGTGTCTACTGCCAAGAGCTCCTCTTTTTAGCCTGAACAGCAGCAATCACTGGCATTCAGTAATAAAAAGCCTTGAGGAAATGAGGACTGTGTTTCCTTTTGGAAAAATACTATTTGAGCGGAAATAGAGACCTTTTAATAGGCTTTCCTACTCATCCTTAAGGAAAGCCTATTAAAGATTTCAAGATAGGTATCTCTTCCTCTTTGCTATAGGTTTTCAAACCATTTATAACTCCAAGTCATTATATTCTATAGCCCACTAGAGTAATTTCTAGAGAACCTATGGCTCATCTAATCCCAATTAAATTCAGTAGGATTTTAAATTTCCTAAGATTTTCCCATAACAGCTTGCCTGTTAAACACTGTGCTTCTCTAGGTCTGAGGCATAACATTATACACGTCAAGCCTTTCTAACCTCTTGTTAATTATTAAGCACAGGTATTACCACCCTGATGCAAAGACCACTGAAGTCAATTAACTTTGACTGAAGTTTTACTTCATTTAGGGGAGGATTTTAATGTAGTGTTTTGCTAAATTAAGTTTGTGGTCCCTCTTACTGGGGTTTTCCTGATATATTTACTAAGGTGGGAAATGCTTTCAAATGTTGGCTGGACTTTCTGCTTTCCCATTGGACAAGCAAAACATACAAGGACATGGCCACACTGTTGGGAGCAGGAGTAGGAAGCCCAGTGACAGGTGAAAATTCACGTTACATAGCGGGAAAGCTGAACTAACAGTATCAAGCGTGACAGCAGTAAATTCACATCTTAGAAGTGGGCAAATAATGGCAAATTGCACATGTTTGAGGCAGAAAAAGAAACAAAATGCCCTCCCCCCCCCCGCCCCAAGTCCAAACTTGTTTGATCAGATTAATTAACTTTCCCTCATTTGTACTGATTCAGTTTGCTGTCGTCAATGGGACTGTCACAGTTAATATCATATTTGTGAGCCTGGCTGGGACTGCCTCACCCAAATGACCTGCTGCTTATCTGTGTTTGGGTACATTTGGAAGACCTTTGTAACAAGAGCTGCAAAGGTGAAAACTATGTTTCCAGAGCCAGAGTGAGACCGCTCCCCCAGAAAGCTGGCCCCAGCCTTCCCTACTTCCCCTGGGGAAACTTGCTGCACGCCAAAGCGCGCCTGGCATGGGCGCTCCCTGGGCACAAGTAGCTGCGGTGCAAGGTGTGCAGCAACTCTTTGTCCCCAGGGGACCAAACACCCACGCTCATTCATCAAACCCATTCCTTGCAATGTTATGATAAAGAAAAGTCAGCACAGGCTTTTCAGGTTAGCTGATAATGGGCACCTACCGGCTGCACTCATGAAACGCTGAATGAGTTATGAACACGGAGTTCAATAGACTAAAAGGCTTGATAACCTGAAGTTGGCCATATCTAGGTGGAGAGTGGACTGGTTTGCCACCTTGTAGGCTCTCCCTGGTTTTCCTGATTTGTATGGTCAAATGTGTTTTAAAATACCCAGTCATATCAATTCATACTCTACAGGGCAGAAGTCTAGGAGAAACTTATATGTAGTTTTATACATCTTAAACAACAACTGTACGGATAGACTCCACCAAGAGAAACAACATCCTTTGTCTTCTTTTCTGTTAGAAGTAAACTTTTGCAAAATGGTCCCGAGGTTTTACCCCTGGTTTATTCCAAAGGAATGCTAACCATAGTGCCTGGAGGCCATAGCCTGTGTATGGGTTTTGACATACCTCATGAGTTTCCTTTACTGCTGCTCAAACAACTGAAGTCTCAGTTACATGCCCTCATTTGAGAGGAAAAAGGGAAAAATGCAATAAGAACAATGTGGATGTAGAACCAGCTCCTATATTTGTCAGGCTTTCGTCTGGATGCAGCTGCTCTATGCATCAGCCTCCACCAGCTGGGGAAGAAACCCCCTATGCTGGTAAGTTGAGGGATGATCTTGAAGCAGAGGTCAATTTTAAGAAGGTGTCAGCTACTAGGATAAAATAAATATGTTACTCCCAGGAAATCACAGATCATTCATGTCACAGTGGAATCAGCGTCGGAGAGAAGAGAAAGTCTAGCGTGACGCACTTGCAGGGTCTATTTGAAAAGCTAGTTTGACATTTCCTGTTTCGCAACCTTCTCTTTTTGGAGTGACCCCAAATTTTTTTTGTTTCTGATCCTGTTCGATCCAGACTTAATTAAGCATCTTCAGTCCCAAACCACAGCCAAAGATGTGGTTCGTCATTCTTTCTCCAGCCCGCAGTAAAACATACGTATTCTCGGGGAAGTTTCTTTTTCGCTTGGTGGATGATCAAAGTCCCGTTTCAGACTTAGTCCATTGCCCAGCTAAAGCCTGGGAGTCACTTCTGTTATGCCTTCTGGGCATGTAAGTACCTCCATTATAGGAACAGGATTGCACTCCAGAGATGAGGACACTTTGAGGAGCTAATAGACACTTAGAAGAGCTAATAGACATGCTGTAATCAGGTCCAAACTGCACTTGGGACTTCCAATAGGTGAAACAATTCTGTGGTGCGACTCCATAATACATTCAAAGTAGTTTTCTCTTTTCTACCTTTAGTCCTGCTAAAGGATATTGGTTCTTCCATTTAACTGCAGGGGCCTTGGAACAATCTTTAATGCATTTAGGATGTGGTCATATTTTAGGATGTTTTAGAGTATAAAATCACACTTGAGGGCTATTTAAGTCCTTGAAAAAGTATAGTCGATGCAACTGTATGTCCTGCCAATCTCATAACTGTCCCTCCTGTTGGCCCTCTGAGATATCTGCATTAAGGAATGGTTAAGAGGATTAGTTTGCCTACTGTGAGTTCACCTGTTTACCTAGGCTATTATTTATTGAAGATCAAATTGACTGAAAATCATTCCAGACAGAGAGCTGGCAAGGGATGATATTATGAGGAGACCAGAGTTTGCGTTTTATGGGTTCGGTTATCTGTGATTTAAGGATCATTATGATCTCTTTAAAATTCTTAGACTGAGCCAAAAGAACTAAAATTAAAAGAAGACGGTGCCTAGCATTATATAATGCAGAAAACAAACGGGAATAGAATACAGACATAACACTGTTGGGTTTAAGCTGCTGCTTTAGCTCGACGATTATGAATTTCTTTAATGATTTTAAATTTTGTTTTTTTCCAACTTATGGGACTTTATTTGCAACTGGCAAGCTTTTCATGAGCCAGCATTGCTTTTATTAATATAGTGGTATATGCACTATATATAGATAAGTACAAGAGCTATGACTTGATCTGTAGGTCCCTGTAGGGCCCATGAACTTGGGGTGACGTGATGACTGCCTAGCACTTCCATATAACAGAGCGTAGCTAAAGTGTGCATGTAGGACTTATTACCTAAGAGCCTAGCTTTATAATAACTTCCCCCCCTGCAAAATGGAACAAATGTGAGTACTTAGAGTTGTAGGGTTAAGCATGTGTAAGCTCGCAGGGTTGTCACCTCCCAACATGCAACTTTGTCAAGAGCTTCTGGTCATAGATCTAAGGTTAAATGGAAAGTGAGTGCTTCCCTCTTTCTTAAAACCAGTCCCTCTATGAAGAATCCCAGCTCATTAAAATAGCAAACTCAAGGTTTCAGTGCCACAGTGTGTGTTTTATTTCTGTGGATAAACAAGAGATCCCAATCACGGGAGTTTATAAAGCATCCAAAACATGTGTGCCAAAACAATTGTTATAGCTAAGTAATTATTGATAAGATTGAATTAGCAACCACATGGCCACATGCCGCTCTGGGTATCCAAACTACCTCCAGTCTGCATTTTCAAACTCATCACAAAGGGAAAAGAGGACTTCCAGGTCTAACCCCCAGCCTTGCAACACCTGGATTCCCTGCAGTTAAGAACATATGAAGTACCACATTGTGGTACTTCCATAATAAGACACATCCATGTCACACAGTATGTCACAGTGCCAAACAATGGGTGCTAAGGGGATGAGGATATAAACAAGGCCAATACAGGCTAATCTGTCCTTGCTCCTCTTCCTTTACTGTCCAGCAGCCAAATGCTTGGGAAGTCCTAATTTATAGGCAGCACCCCTAATTATCGATATCATATCCACCAATGGACCCATCCTGCACCATGGCTGAGGGGCAACTGGGTGCTTTGCTCTCTGAAGAGACAATCTCAAAAAGAACTATTAAAATTGCTTATTTTGACTGTATGTATATAAGTATGTGCGTGTGCATGTACACACACACACATACATATATATTTCATAGTATTTCATATATATATATATACATATGAAATCACCCTTCTCTCCTTGGCTTTAAGTTTTATAACTGAACCAAGTGCTTGGGACCAGTTTTTTTCATCAAATACTAGTCGTGCCATAAAACCCTAAGGCCAAGTACAGACATGGCATCTTTAGCAGTATAAGAGATTGAAAACTGCTCTATATCCATAACAGGACAAAAGTTTGGCACACACAGACTGGTTTAAAAATGGAGGAAAACGGTGTAAGATTTGCACCCCCATGGGTGAACGTGTGTTCTGTTCACTGCCCATCTAAACTACGCCACTTGCAGAAAACTACATAATTTAGATCTATTTTACCTTGGGCTTTTTGAATGTCTGCACCTAGCCTAAATCTACTCAGTCTGAAGAGGGCTGAAGATTTTTAGGGACAACCTCTGTAAGACATAGATCTCAATATTTTTCAGTCATGTAAAGGAACAAAATGGGCTTGAATATGTGAAGAGTGGAAATGCTACTAGCTTGTACTTCACGTTTTAGGTGCCCTGAGCAGCAACTGCATATTTAGGCATCCATTATCAGCCCAGAAAGATGTAAAAGTGCTGTTGGTGAGAAGCACATACACTGTGTTACTGCCTGAAAAATGCTCATTTCACAGAGAAGTTAAGTTTAAATAAACCTTTCAAATCCTAACAGCAGAGTCATCCATTTCCCTCATATTGTAGCTTTGTTGGAAGCTTTGCTTTATTCTCGCAGAGCTTTTTTTCCCCCTTGTGTTTATTCTCTCGGACAAATAAAGGAAAAAAGCCCACTTGCTCCCCTCGACCTTTTGGCTTGACAACTGACAATTACCTTCCTCAGCCCAAAGGCATTGCTTTTTTTGGGAGTGCCTTATTTAGAACACATGATCAGCATTCATTGCTTTCCAGTAGCCTCCCCAGTCCCTCTGAGTATTTATTTACATTGTATAAAATTAGAGGAAATGAAGGGGTATGTGTTTGAACTAAAAGCAACAGCCTAATTCTGCTTGTTATAAACTCCCCTAATGGAAAGATTTTAGTCCATGTCAGTTTGGAGGGAGGCGAGGGAAGGAGAAAGAACATGGCTCATAGGCATTTCTAGCATAATGGAGCTTGTTGCCTGACAACAAAACACATTTAGCGGCTTTCTAAACAAGACTCAGCTCGTGACTTATGAGCCATTTTCTGTTCCATGTTCTGACCTCAGTGTGTGCTCTCAGCTTCCTATCAAAGGAAAGGCCACGAATATGAAGTCATCCTGTTGGAGCGGTTGCAATTAAGAATATTATAGTGAAAAATATGGTTCAAAGGCGATTTGCATGCATTTAGGTTTTTTTTTTTTTGGCTCTATTGCACGTAGAAATAGGTGAAGCCATATGAAAAGGAACTCGATTAATGGAGCAACCTATGTCCAGAACGCTGATCGTCAAATTATACTGGTTTGGTTTTGAATAGGAACTCATCCTCTCCTTTTACACTGTGGAAGAGGAGGTCAGAAATGCCTCCTTGGCTTTACTTTGCACATTCAAGGTGAATGGAAATGTTGTAACTACCACCACAACAAGGCTACTGGCCCCAGATCGTGGCCAAGGAAAAAATGAAATGACAGTATAATATTGTCAAGCAGAACTTTCCAAATCTAACATTATAAAAGTCAAAATGGGCCCTGACAGGAAGACTGGAAGGAAATTATCATGGAACGAATTCCAGACATCCTTATTGATACTCGTGTGAGTCTAGACATTCCTAAGGTCTGCTCAAAAAAAATCATGGAAGTGACATCTCTTTCTAGAGCAGCAATCATTTATTGAAAATCTTTCAGGGTACTGTGGAACAGTTTATTATAAGCCAGTGCCTATAATATCATATCCATTTTCCTGGCACCTTTTATCCTCTTCCATTATTTGGGATAAATATGTATACCTTCTTTTAGGGTTCATGATTGAAGATGCACGCAGGCACTGCGACTGAGTACGTAAGCAAGTTAGATACCTGATTGTCTTTGTTTTTGATGGGACTTTGGTTCCTAATCTATGGAGGCGTTGCCCTTTTCCCTGCTTTTCTAACCTGCTGCCTTAGACAATTTTACATGCGTCCACCAGCAGAAACGTAGGTCTTTATGGGTCTAAGTCCTTCCACCACTGAGCAGTTCAAAACCAAAGTCTTGCTCTGGATTCTCAAACTAGGTGCGTCCCTGTCTACCTCCTCTGTGTTGCCTGTAGGTAATCTCGGAGAAGAGCCAGGTTGCATACCAAAGATAGCAAGGAAGGCCAGTCCTGCGGCCAGTAGCACCAATAGCTTAGACTGTTCTTAGGACACCATTAGGGAGGTGGAAGGTGATTCTTCACATTGCATTCAGTTGAATTTGGAGCAGGCGCTGAAATCCCATCCTTCCCTTTTACTGGGTATTCTTCAGTGAATTTCCCTCAATCTTTCTTCTTGAAGCTGCACCCATTGGTATATCATGAAAGAACCCCTAAACACTTCTCAAGAATTTTTGTTAACATATTTTGGTCTTTTTTCTGCCAGAATTTAATGTTTAATGAGAAATTTCAACTGAAAGCTTGACATTGGAGAAGAACAGCAAGCTCTAACAGGATCTAGTAGTTGAATAGGACAAATGCATGAAATGAGATAACAGGATGAGCAGGGAAAACACCCTCTCAAGCTGCAATCTCAGCCCATGAACTATGTACCCGCCGTCAAGGGACTTGTAGGGTCCACACAGGTGAGCTTGTTCAAAAATGGACAATGCAGTGGGCTTCGGTAAAGAAATTTCTTTCCGCCCTTTAGATGGTTAACCGTTTTTTTAGCGGACAAAATAAGCTCAACTACCCAAGGATGTCTTTAATTGTGTTCTGTAATTGTTTCTAATGGATACTGTTGGGGAATGATAATCTCTCATTGATTTCTTTTCTCCCAGTCATCGTTTCCACCGGGAGTTGTCTGCCTCCTTGGAGAGATTGTCAAGCAGCTACTGTGGAGAGCTGTGCCTTGCGTCTGGTTTGTTTGCGATTTGGTTCCTGAAGGACGTGGTGTTTTTTAAGGCATCTGGGGAGAATTCAAGCTGACTGAGAGTAATTTTGAAATTAATAAAACACTGTAAGTTTGCTGTTCTGTGCTTTCTGATTGGCCTCTCCAGGTCTCAGCAGAATATATACTTCAACTGGCATCAGCTCTGTGGGTTCTCTAGAAGCTGGGTTGAAATCACAGGAGATAT
Organism: Caiman crocodilus; assembly: GCA_030014935.1. Lineage (NCBI taxonomy): Eukaryota > Metazoa > Chordata > Crocodylia > Alligatoridae > Caiman > Caiman crocodilus. Next base: position 3,388,959 of record JAGPOW010002173.1, on the reverse strand, counting down.
ACTTTAATTCACACATTGGCTTTCCCTGAAACAGAATAGTCTACAATCTGTCTAGGCAAACAGAAAGCTATCTGCAACCTGTCCACTTTGGAGAGAGCAGTTACCGCATGACATTGCTCAGTCATTTTCAAAGGCTACAATTTCCTTCCACGCTGAATTCCCAGGAACGGGTGGAATTTCTAAAATTCGTAATGATACATCTGCACCGGTTTACTTTGGCGAGCTTCATCTTCCACATGCCACCGCTGTTCTGACTGCATTTCATCTTGAGAGACAAAGTGAAGAACATATAAATAACACCCCCAGATGGGTTTCAGATCATAGGACATAATGGCATGAGATGTGGTCTTTAGATGATTATGAACCTGTTCTTGAATACAAACTGAGTAGATCCTGAATCTTCGTTATGGACTTTTTCTAGAATTCACACGCCTAGGTTATTTAATCATTTGTTAGTGATGAGAGTGCAAAACCCGTGTTAGAGAATATGGTTCTGTATGTAGTGCATTTTAATATCAGAGATGCTTACAACTTCTTTCCAGGTCTACACATACCATAAACTACATATATAAACACAATAAACATATATATAATATGACAATATTATATTTCATGTGTATTATAATAATATATCTAGTTTATTATAAACACAATAAACATATATATAATATCATAAGAGCTCAGAAGGATCCAACTGGGGCCAACATCGTCAAAAGAACTAGCGACTTCATGCATTTTAAAGTGTCTCAGTTCAGGCATCTGAAAACCAAAGTCGTATGATTTTCAAAGCATGGTTCTCAGCACTTCCTGAAATCGAGACTCATTTAACAGCTCCTAAGTATTTCTGATTTTGCAAACCTTGTCCAAATGGATTAGATGGGTCTTTTAGAGACTTAAAGACTGATTGGAGGGGTTTTTTTTCCCCTTGGTTTCAACGGGCATGGGCTTGAACTGTTTGTAGATGATGTCAGGAACACAGAAGCGACCTTAATATCTTCAGCAAAGGCAAAAAGAGAAGCAGTAATTTAATTTGAGCTGAAGAATTTAGATAGATAGAAGTGTGTCACAAGCCAAAGTGAAGTGAAGTGAAGATGAAGAAAAGGAGAGAAAAAGAGAAACAATTCCAAACACGGTACGTAAAGAAGGGAAGGTGCGATTGCATTTCTTTAATTGCATTTGTTTGTGATTTTTTTTTGCCTGAGTAGATAGCATCTTCTGCTAACGAGCTGAGATTTTAGCCACTTTTTAAATCGAGCAAATCAATAGTTCTGTGTAGCTTTACAACTGCCCTTTGGTGATTTCCTGCAAGCACGTCAGCAGTGCAGACCGCTCACTCTCGGTAGTCCGAGCAATACGCTACATTCAGGGTCAAATACATTCCCGGCAAAAGCAAACACATTTCCAGCCACGTTTCCAGGAGGGGAGCCTGAAAACAACAGCTCATATGTTTAGGACAAACATTGGAAAAAGGTGAAAAAATGTCAACACAAATATTTGGCCTCCGTGAGAAATCGCTTTTTGGCGTTTCTGAAACGGAGCTTGCGAAATCCGCCTTGTCCATCGGGGTATTTTTGCGGGGCTGCCGCCTGCTTGGGGCTGATTCAGAAGCCCTCGGGAAGGGCTCAAACCTGTGCAGTGATGTAACTGTCAAAGTGACACAGGAGTGGGTCTGTTGATATTAGCCTGGCTAATCATTCTGCTAATTGGACAGTCATTTGAGCCACAATGCAAAGACAGATCGGCTTTCACTTTAACTACTCAGGCAAATGAGGTTTGACTCAAATGTAATACTTTATATCAACACACAGAACGACTGTAAAAATAATACCACATGTGCTGGTGCCTCTTTTTAATAAGTGTCTTCCTCAATTTTCCCTACTATACTAGGCATTTTAGCATACACAAAATTAAGGTTATTTAAGGGATATCAATTGAAAAATGCACCCGCAGGACGCTGAAAATGAATGGTGCAGCTACTAGTATAACTGCCAGAAGTCAGCTGCCTTAATTTGAATCAGCTCTCCTACAATTCGACCCTTTCCTTCCTCATCTGAGACAAAGATAACCTGACTATCCAGAGCTTTGCACTTTGTGCCGTCACTTCTACCGCTGAAAAGTAAGATTAAAATGTTACCATTCTCAAACGAAGGTGATTTATTCTGGTAAACGACTGTAAAGGGTGCCGGGCGATGCAGAAAGAGGTCTAAGTTTTTCTGCACGTTATTAAGGATTTTTCAGCAGCGCAGCAACTGTATCTCTAACGCTAACTTCTTAACCACAATTTTCTTCCACTGCTTCATGATATTCTGACCATCCCTAACAACAGTTGTAGCAGATTTTGAAGCATCGACTGAAAAAGACCACCTGCATCTTCCAGTTCAAGCCAACCTCTTTCCACATCGCAGGAGCATGCCCTCCTTAAAACAGGCTACAAACTAAAGCTTCCACTTGCCGCCTTAAAGCTACGCCGCTGCAAAGAAATGACTACAAATGTCTTGGGGAC
>JAGPOW010002173.1:3354854-3381520 GCA_030014935.1 Caiman crocodilus | reverse complement strand
AAAAAAATCCAAAGGTCCTAAATGATTTAGGAGCCCACATCCTTTTGAAACTCAAATGATGTATTTTATTCCTTAATCCCCAAGGTATTATGGAAAATGCCATTCTATAATGATGGTGCAGACCACGTCCGATAGACAAGATTTTCCTGATGCAGGAAGTACCAGATGTATACCGAGCACTATAATTACCATGCCTCGTTATTTAATTTTATGCTATCAGACTAAAGAATATTCAGTAACCAAGTAACTAAAATTAGCCTCTTATCTGTAGGTTTGGGTATCTAAATGGGAACAAAATGGTTTCGGGAGGACCTAAGCACTGGCAATTTTGGTTTGCTTAGTCGAACTTTGCATGAAAACTTCAGACAAAGATTTAAATATTGACCAGTTTCCCAATGGCAACAGCTGTACCAGATCACATGTAGCAGCCAACGTAGAGCCGAGTAACCACCTGCTACTTCTTAACAGAGGCAATCAAGAATAAAAGGGTGTCTTGCTAAGCGCAGCAAGGGTAACATCACAGAAATAAACCAGGTATCTCTAGATATAACAGACAGCCGCCGGGGGTGGCGGGGGGGCAATTCCAAAATAACCTGTTGCTCTTGTGCTTAAAGGCTTTTGCTAAAATACATATTTTTTCATGTAGCCTTTGGGACAGGTGTGGGGGAATCGAGATATGGGCTGACCAGGGTCTTTTATGGCCTTTGGTTTTGATTGTTGCTTGGTTGAAGGAATGACCTAGTTGAATTGTATTTGCTGTTATCATTTTACATAACTATTGGGGCATTCACTGTCCGTGTCGGGGTGCTGTTTATTGCTCTAAATGGAAAAAGTAATATAATATATGCATACGTGCATACTTCTTTTTTTTCTTTAATTGCATCTCAGACCTAGAGTCTACAACTGATCCACAGCCCCCTGGGGTCAGTGGTTTGCATTCATTAGGGGCATCTTGTTCTAATTTTTATTTGGATTCCCGCTCAAATTAGTGGGTTGTGTTGCTCAATAGCTTGAACGATGTAGCCGAGGAAGGCTCTGTGTAGTCTTTCCACCCCACTGACTCCATACAAATTTGTACTTCCACAAGAGGCTCCCTGGTCAGAGATTTGACAGCATTCATCTGGAGAGACGCAGGGATACTGGGCTGCATTCTTTCCCATCATGATGACCTTACGGAAACAATATCGGGGCTGCTTTCTTGTTTATTCTTATGCTGTTGCATTTTGCATAGTTACGCAGCAAGGTTTCGGTGATACCAGCCTTCGAAATGTGGGCCTGCTTCCTGCATGAATGGACACAGATATTACTGCCGTGCAAAGCATGTCAGCGTTCAATAGACACGCTGCACAGAGGGGACAACTCAGATTTTACCACGTTCGCCCCTTCCTTCTCACGGCCATTGTAATCATTCGGCCTGCACAGATGAGTGATATTTTGTTAGCGCGGCTCATCTCCACATAGGCTGGGCTGTAAATTAAGGAGCCATGTTACCTGGTTGTTCTGCTGTACACGGCACCATGGAGGGGCTCCTCGAAGGCATGGGACTCCCGAAGAATTGCATAAACAATATGCAATAATTCGGTTTAAAATTTGCCCATCTGGGTCAATCCCAGTGTGTCACTAAGCAGGCTAAACAGTTCTCTCCTTATATGACGCATCTCGTGCCTTAGAAAACAAAAAGTCTTCTAAGGTCCGTTTCTTCCGGGCTTCTCGGCTTAGTACCTTCCTGTAGGCTTCCTCTCTTCAGCAAAATTGCTCAGTCAAGAGTCCCAAGTGAATCTTTTCAGAGCTTTTAATATGTAAGTGAGAGAGCCCCCTGACTTGTATGGGAGCAATACATCGCATGAACACAGGGCAAGGCTTACAGCACAGCGGGGCACTTCCCAGTATCAGGCGGGAGGGGAGGGGGTTGTGTTGATATACCACCATCACTGGGGGAATATTGTTTTGTTTTTGAAAAGATTGCTAAACCAGATGGTCAATGAGAGCTCGGGGTTTTTTGCCGGCGCTTAAAGCAGGCCAGTATTTCGTATCAGGATGCAAAGTGGCCCCAGAAAGTGATAGTCTTTTTAATCGAGAGCTTTGTGCTTCTCTCTCCTTTTCTGATCACTTTTTACAACCTGCAGGAAGACTCTGTGTAATTGTGCATCTCTTGCTTTCCCTGTGCGTGTCTTGAGGCAATCCGACTCGTGTGCGCACGCACCCCCTCCAGTTCTCTCTCGCTCTCTTTCTCGGGTATAACCCCGAATCAGATAAAGACACGCTGTCATTGCCCACTGTTTGATCCCACCTTGATTTTCCAAGCTGGAGGACTTGGGCCTGCACGCTGCGGGAACCATCGATTCAGCTGCAGAAGCAAACGCGGTCAAATCCAGGTTGGCTGTCGCCACTGCATCCCGGCATCCGATGCCGCCAAGCGGCATGCTTGAAAATCCCAACCCGCCCACCTAGTGCTCTTTGCGTTGCAACCTAAACTAGCCATCCGGTACTTCTGAATGAGCCTTTTCTGAAATCTACCGGCTATCCTTGAAACCCCCAGTTGTGTCATTGGCCTGGGATTTTCTGAAGAGCCTGAAGATGTAAAATGCTTGTACCCATCAGAGGGGAGTTGGGCACCTAAGGCCCCTTCTGGAAAATCCCATCTTAAATGCATGCAGAAATTTCTGAGATGTGTTTTCCTGGGATAACATGCGCCCTCCCTTGTGCCACGTGGGCTGGCAATAGGCAGGACGAGCTGGGACTCGAATGCGTCGTTGCAGCGTGGGATTGTCACATCCTGAAGAATGTGTGTTGCTGAAGGCCAAGCAGCCTGAAAAAGGCTAGAGGTCAAACTGAATATTTACTAGCATCCATTTGCCCTTGGGATGTTCTGGTCACAGCTATGCATGCACAAGTACGGATGATATCGAAGAACAGGCGAAATCTGTCCCCCGTTAGGAAAACTGACTTCAGCTGGAATCGTACCAGCTCCACAGAAGACTTGAATATCGTTTGTAATCCTGAATGCACTTGCTCGTATGGGAACGGCATCCTGCATAAATGATTTCAAAAGGAACAGACAAATAGAAAGACATGACCTGCATCTTTGGCTACCGTTGCTGCATCCTTGTCCGCCCAAAGAGGGCACTGGTGTTTCATGGATGAACCAGGCTCGGGAGCTGGGAAACAGAGTAGGGAGACATAAATCTCCAAAGAGAAATCTGTCTTAGCACGTCTACCTCAGGAAGAGGGGAATTATTACACTTAATTAAAGTGTATTGACACCATATGTGGCCCCACCTCTCCCTTTTGGCTTGATTAGCGATAGCAAAATTGAAGGCTTATAAAGGTTTTTTATTTCTATACAGTAACTGTAGCTTGCCTTGAAATCTATTAATGCAGTAATCGCATTTAAAAGAAGGAATAAAAGAAGGTCAGGTTGCAGACCCAAATTCATGGGTTGTTTGGGGTTTTTTTTCTTTTGGAAATCAACATTTCTACCCCCGAGTTGATTTTGCAAAGAGTGAAATGTTTTCTCGGTGATTCTCAGTGCCAACGTTTTAATAGTTGGGGAGGTTTACATAACATTTCTGTACAGATTCTGTCACTGAAATGTCTATTGAATGGATTTTCAAAGGGGCTGTTTATTCAATTTTGTTCTGTTTATGCTTCTGCAGGACGGGGGATTATCTGCATAGCCTGGGCAATGAAGCAGTTGTACAGACGGGCTTGTCTGAATCTCAGGGTGACATCCCCTCCTCTGAATTTTAACCATGTCACAAAGGCCTCCACAGCTTTGCACAGGTGCCCAGGGGGTGAAGTTTGTGCAAGGCTGAAATCCAAATCTGTAATTTAAGCATCATATACAGGCACCCAATGAAGTGGTCTGATTTGTCCCGTACTAAAGCCCTTCTAGTCCCCTTTTAGTTTTCTGGAAAGGAGCACCAAGTTCATCCTTTTAGACCACCTAGGCGACATATTAGCATCCTGACTTTTTTCCACCTTGTTTTTTACAGCCTTGCCCCAGTCATCCTGGGATTCATTTCCATACAGGTCTGCTTTGGCCCTCTCCTTTTCCCCCATTAGCAAATGCCTCGTGAGCAGCAGAGCTTTGCAGAAAACGAGTTGGTTTCTAGCCCCTTGCGGTGGCAGAAGTAGGAAAGAAAGGCCAACAGAGATGTCCTTGGGGAAGGGACGGAGATGGGGTCAACACAACACCTGGTTCACGTGGCCAGCTGCTTTGAAAAACCTGATAGCATCTCTGCTGTGCTTCAGTTACAGGGAACTCAAACTGTTACATGACGGTGTGCAGAGCATGTGATAAAATCCTTCCGAGAATGGGCATCTTACTACCCAAACCCCCCACCATTTGTATTTATTTATTTATTTTTATATTATAAAATATATATATTTTAAAATGCTTTCCAGTCTGTGTCCTGCTTTCCATTTGGGCAGCCACTATTTTTCCTCCACTGCAGGAGCATGGACGCTGACATTTATACTACCTGGAAATCAGAGGCATATGGGCTGAGAGGGGAATAGATTTGTATAGGATTTTCTTCTTTCTTTTCTGTGCAACACATACTTCTGGTGAAAAAAAAAAAACAACATCCAAAAGTCCACTTTCCAAGACTTACAGGCATTCCCCAGTAAAGGTTGTCCTTTACCGGAAATTTCAGATAGAGCAGTGGCAAGGGTTAATATTAAACCTGCCACAACATTTTGCACAATTTCCCATGAGATCTCTCAATGGTTTTCCACTGCCACTGGAAATAATGACTCTCAGCTGCAGTCAGTTGTGCTAACACTTGATATTCCCGTGCCAAGTGCTCTTTGCAATGAACTTGTGTCACTGTTGCACACTTATGAATGACTAACACCGTACACTCTGCTGGACCCCTGGTCATAGTTTCTAACCACAAGCCAGTATTTTTGATCATGGCGTTTCTGAGTAAGTTTTATCTGCAAATCCTATGAAAAGTTTTCCTTGGTGAGTAATAATACATTTAACTCAGAAACGAATGCCATATGTTTGTAAGAACTGAGAAACTTATGTTATCAGTGGATGTCCCACGTCTGTGGCTGATCCCCTTCCCATGTGTCGTTACAGAACGTGGGCTGCAGTCACAGAAGGCGGTAGATATTAATCCAGTCCAAATTCAGTTTATATCTTCTTCATATTAGGTTTTTGGGTTTTTTTACCATATAGTTGAATTTGACAGGTTGATATATTTTTAAGAAGGCAAAGGTAGAGATTTTCAGACATCTGTAAGAGCAAAGGTATGAATGCAGACTTCTCTAAATGAGGCCTTTTGCTGCTGCCATTTACATGTTGGCAAAAATGCTCATGCATCCGCGTACTTCTGTAATTTGTGCCTGCAGACACTGGCCACAACTATAAGTGTTTTATGCCCCTTGCAATTTTTTCACTTGTTTGTGCACGCAGGTGTCAGCATGTGGACCTGGAAATGCATGAGTTGCATTGAATTTACTGGTGGCAAATGTTAACCATTGCTTCTGAATAGGTTATTTAGAAGGGGTCTGCAAATGGTAGGGCATGCATAGGAGTTTGCACCAGGGGAGGGAAGGTACAAGTTGGTGTACCTGCAAATTAGCAAATTCAGGAGTGGTGGGTGATTGATGACTGAAAATCAGTCTCTGATGATGTCAGTACCTTACTGAGTCTTACCATTCATGGTAAAGATAATCCATTTGAATTACAAAGGAACAAATCTGTCTCTGGCTTAATTGCACTAAGATAATGAAATTGTACCAGGAGGGATGCAATTACCACAAGAGTAACAAAGCAAAATGAGATTATATAGAATATGGGCTTGATGTCATCGGGTTCATTGGCTCTATACATTCAATTAAATCATTATCCTTTTTCTGCCTGGCAGCCACCCTGTATCACAGACTCCAATTATTATCCTTAAGTAGAATACATGTAGAGCAAAGCTCACATTTGGAAAAATAGGTTGGGAACTCTCTTGTGACAAGGGGGAAAATCCATCGCTTATATTTTGGGGGGCCTCTGAAGATGATGCGAAGAGAAAAACGGGCACAACAACACAGGCCTGGAATTTCTAAAACGAATCTGATCGTTAGCAAAACTAGCGTGTCTTTTTTTGCACATTCAGTCCCATGATCTCATTCTACAGCTCGAGTTTAACAAGAATAAGACATGAATTATGCAAAATATTATCAAACAGTCTGCGCCAGTACCCCATAGCCAACCTGGGAATGAAGGGCCCATATTATGTCTACTAGATATGATTGCTGTTCCATCAAAACTTGCAGGCATCTCTTCAACACTGAAACTCCTGCCAAGCTATTGGGGCTGGGAGTGGTGTCTCCAGAAACTGGAAGATTTCCAAGTCATGATCCCTAGTTCTCAAACAGTGGTAGGTCTATAGCAGCAATATACTAGTGTTACAGGATCAACATCAGACTCTAAATAGATTCAGTATCAAGGTGGGTCTATGCATTTCAGTCTTTCCAAGGTGCCAGACTTTTCAAATGCATTTAGCCAGTGAAATCCTCAGCATGTTTCTCATTTGCCAGTATTCTGTATATTTTACGTTGGTAAGTTAGTGGTATAACGAAAACCAAAAAAGATCCGAAAAGCCTTCTCCAAGCTGACACTAACTCATTTTGTTCAAGGCCCCTTGGATTTTTAAATCTGAAACCCTCCTCCCAGAAGGGAAGAAGTATAATTTGACATTTATAATGAGTGTCTGGTGTGCCGTTTGGACATCTCTTCCAAAAGGGCTTAAAAATAGCAGAAAAACTTGAAACAGGGCTATTTCTTTACTAAGTATAGAGCACCCAGAGATCAGGAGGGCCCTGATGGGCTACTTCTGAGCAAAAGCAGAAGAGAAGATGGTCTCCGATCCAAAGAACATAATGTGACGAGACAGAACACACAAACATTTATACACAGCATCGTTTATCCCAATGCATTTTACAGCTCACATCAGGCACCCCTGACATAAAGGCACTTTTAAGGTGAAACAAAACAAGGCAACTTTTCAGCAGATGTAAAAAAGCTAGCTTCCCTGAGTTTGATGGGACTCTGACAATTTGTAACAGCCCAGGGTCTGGTGTAACAGTGGTTTAGCAGTGTATAGTAACACTATACAAAGTTTAGAATGGGGAATAAAGGTTATTGCATCCATTTGGAGCTACAGGGAGAATTTTGGCAGGCAAAATATTATTGCACAAGTTGGAATTTAACCAGGACAACAGGCTTAGCAGCAATAAATGAAGGCTACGACGGTAATATCACAGATGTGCACATGGCGAGAAAGTGATCAGGTATTAATGCAAACACAACAAACGGTCTGGCGGGATGGTTTCAAACTGGGCTGCATCCCCAGACCGTAAAAGGGAGAATAATTTCGCTCTGTAACTGCAAGCTCCACAACTCGAGAGAAACAGCTGCAATTAAAACAACGGCCCCATGGCCAACTGGGCTGGCAGTCACAGAAAAGTGAAAGCGTCTCGAAAGGCTCGAGAGAAATCCACCAGCGCTTGCTTTATGGAGTATTTATAACTGGTTATGGCAGGGGTTAAAATGATCAGGAAGCGCTTCGGCCACTTGGTGATGTCACCGCCGTCCTTTGGGAGAGTGAGGTCATTAACTGAGTTGTTCATGGAGATAAGAGCCTGTAAAAATAAACAGGAATGCCACATCACTGTTGCCAGAGGAGGATTAGAGAGCTAGGAAGGTCCTGTCTCTGTGTTACCCTTCGTGTCACTTTTTCAGCCCTTCTTTAAGAAGAGCAGGATGGAGCTGTACAGTTCAAGCCAGGAACGGGGGGATAAACCGGACGTGGAAATATGTTGATTGACTTCAGCTAAGAGCTAATAGCATCCCTGTTCTGCAACCCCTCAGGCCCACTTGTAACCTAATAGCCGCTATGCAGAAAGCTTTACTTTGACTTAAAAATATAACATTTTAGTCCTTTCAGTGAGGTTCTTAATTTAATAAAGTAATACTTATTGCACCTTTCTTCTTGCAGTCTCCAAGCTCTTGTTCACCGAAACTCATGTGTGCCCTATGAGATGCTACAGTATTGGTGGGCATTTTTTTTTTTTTGGAGATGACATGCTATTCTGCAAGAACAGGCGGTTTGGTCGAAAAGAAAATGTTTCATGGAAAAGGGTCCTGTTCCCTTTGGCAGCGGTTCATTTTGAAACACAAATGGGAAGAAAGCACTTGGATAAGGATTAAATGCTCAAGTTTGACCTTTTCAGACTGGAATGTTTTCATATTCCATTTGGAAAAAACAACTTTTCGTGGCACAGGTTTTTAGTGTAGTTTAGATTATCAGAGATGCACGGAGTGAAAGACACATTTGAAATCGGAGCAAAACACGGTGTTGTCAAAGGAAAATATTTTAACTGACCCAAGACAATGTCTCTCTTCTGAATTTTGTTTCTTTTTGAAATTTTCATTTTCTTTTTTGAGGTTTGTATGCATCTGCTGTTCTAGAACAGAAGAAATTCAAATTGAGATCTCCCTTGAATGAAACGCACAGCTCCCCCCCCAACGCCTCCACCACTAATACTATTGTTTCATGTACCTTCAAATCCCATCTATTGAAAAAAGAAACTAGGCTGTGAATCTGAAGTATAAAAGCACTCTTACTGTGGAATATGTGTGGAATACCTATTTTGGTTTTAGCTACATACTTAAAAGGTGAATATATGGTGGCATAGATTGAATGACTTGCATAGGTTGACATAAGGAACCAAGGGAAGAATTGGGAAAAGACCAATACATTGCTGTTGCTCGCAGTGCCTCTCTCTCAAATGAACTCCCCTTCCTCAAGAAGTCACCCTATCAGCTTACTCAATTTTCATTGCTTCCAAAAGAAGTAAAAAGCAATGCATTTGGGCCTCGAGTGTGTTGCTTTTTTCAGGAGAAATAAATGCTAACCCATTTTTAAAGGGGAACAAACCAAGGGTAAAGCATCCAGAACCAGGGCCAAGGCATCCTGCATCAACGGACCTGCTGGGTGGAAAAGAAGAAATAGCACTGCCCTTACAAGAATGGCCAAGGTAGATAGGAGTGAAACCAAGTCTGTTTGCTTCATATCTTACTCTCCTCTCTCTGATTGCAGCACACAACGGGTAAGTGCTGTAAAGAGGTCTAAAAGAACGAAGGGCCTGAAGGGTGAGTTGTGTCTCTCCCAGCAGAGGAGATGAACAAGCAGGCCTTTACTTAGCTACTTCGGGAGAAAGAAGTTCAAGGCTCGTGATCTCAACCTCAACGTTAGTGGACCGGAGCCAGTGAAACACGTGCAACGCTTGCGAGTCTCTACCTGGAAGATGGCCAATACGGGAATAGTTAAAGAGTGACAGTTGAGGATATTTCGTGTCATTGTTCCCCTTGAAGCCGACGAATATGCAACGCGGTCAGGAAGCTCGCGTTTCCGTGTAAAGCTTTGAAAGGAAAACATGAGAAACCTGGATGCAAATACCCATGTTGGCATCTTCTCCTCCTTTTTAACGAAATGGAAGAGATGACCAGTAGCTCCAGACTGCCTTGCAGGACCATCTAAAAAGTTCCCATTGTATAAACAAGCCATCGAGTGTAAAACCACTTAAAAAAACCTTGCAATTGAAAACATGCTTTTAGTGGTTTCATGACTGTAGTGACTTTTGCCGTCTATTAATATTCTGCTAGTTTTGGTTACTAAAAGTATCATCTTTAATGTGCTATTTTTGACACTCAACTTGGATTATACTAGAAGCACTAGAAAAGCAGTACACTGGGTTACCCCAGCCATTTATGATCTTTAAAGGTTCACAGAAAGCTTCATAAGAGTAGATGAATAAATCCTAGGAACCTGGCCAAATTCCAATTTCAGCAAATACATTCTGCCTCCAAAAACTCCTCCAGCAGTTTCAACTGGGAAACCATCCTGAAATGCTATATGGAATTGCTGTATGCTCTTAAATAATTGCTATATTTCACCTACAAGCTGGCTGCTTTGCTCTTGAAATAATTTGCATGTCACTTTGTAATAGGCTCTGGTCTGAAAGGTGTTACATAAATAAATTATCATTATCATTCAAGCTGGCATCATTCAAGACCACCAGTATTTAAAATCTATTAACAGTTCCGCTCCTATTATTTTTGGCAATTTATTTTCATCATATAGAACAAGTCTCTCGGAGCTTAAAAACAATCTACTTTTGAAAGGAGTACAGTAACAATAAAGGAGGTCTGATGAGTTCCCATAAAATTTTTACCAGCGTGAGTTTTATGGAGGCATTTTCACATGTGGATCTTTTGGACTGTACTCAGGGTAGGTGCAAATGGATGCAATTCAGCTGAAACACAGTGATTTATAACCACTTTCCTCTGGTCTTTTCCTCATGACATATATTTATTTTAGGCTAGTGTTAAATAGGTAGAAATAGATACAGGCTCAGCAGTGCCCAGAAACCTTATGAGACAAAAAGTGTAAGCTTCAATTTGTTTTGTGGCTCACAGAAAATGTGGATTTCTTTCTTTCTTCATTAATGCCACAGTGATAGTGGAAAATCACTACTACATGCAGCTTTTCCCATATAAACAGTCCCAACATTTTGCTTAATGGCCAGGTTAGAATAAGGATAAATAGGAGGCCTGTGTGAAGAGGCTAGTATTCATTTTGGATTCAGCCGATTTGGGCAAAAGTGATTCGATTCGGTGATCTAATGACCGTCTCAAATCAATTTGGCCAAATCTGATTCAGAGATTTGGCTGCCGCCGAATGGGCCAAATCTCTGAGTTGAACAGGCCCTATCTCCCCCCCCCCCCCTCTCCCAGCCCCATCAGTGGTTGCCCCACCTGGCCCCAGCTTCCCGGCACTTAACACCCCCCCCCCGGACTTACCAGGTCCTGCCAGGCAGAGATGCGATCCCCGCTGCCCCCCCACTGCCCCGCGCTGCATGGGAGGGCTCTACCATGGGCCCCCACAGGCCCCAACAGCTGCTGTAGCAGCCAGTGAGTGCAGGGGTTTTTAAGTCCCGGGACACTGGGGCCAGGCAGGGCAGCCATTGATGGGGCTGGTAGAGCGGGCAGGGGTCAGAGGGCATTCAGGGGGGCTATGGGAGCAGGCAGGGGATGGGACTGGGTAGGCATCCCCCTATGGCTCCCTCCCCCCTCCTCCAGCCGCCTCCTTTACTTACTGGCATGGAGCCTGGGTCCAGGTCTCTGCAGCAGTGAGTGGGGACTGCCCGAATCTCCAAAGCTTTTCTGAATCTTTTCCAAATTGATTCAGTCCTTGTAATTGGTCTCTTGATTCGATTCAGATTCGGCCGCTGAATAGAGCCAAATCTCCTCTGAATCGAATCAGCGACTGAAGCTTCACCCAGCCCTAATAAACACACTGGCCCAAATTTATATGTGGTACAACAGTTTCCTGGAGATACCAGTGGAGCATTATAGGTGATCAGCTTAGTCTCTTCTGAATGAACCTGATATTTCTGGAAGCCTGGATCAGCATCGTAGAAGACTCAAAGGCTTCTTTAACCCGAAGCTTTGCCAACACGACTCATGCCATGTATAAGTACAAAGAGAACAAGCTTCGTATAGTTTCTGACTGTTATTTAGCTGGAAATAATGCAAAAAATACTTTACCTGTGTCCTCTTTCCTGACAAAAGATAAAATGAAGATGAGTGATAACATCTAAAGATCAGTTCCTCCCCCATATACAACTTGTCAAATATTTCCATCACTAAACAACACCAATTCAAAGTGGGACTCCAGGAGCATGTTTTATTTTATCCAAGTTTATCTGCACATATAAGCATCACCTGAGTGGCACAAGATACTTTGCCATTGCAAGGAAAGTCATTCATTGGCGACCTAAGTGTATAGAAGCAGCTGGAAATAATTCGGTAACACAGTACATTGAAAAAGTGTTTAAAAACCACATGGTCTGAATGATATTTTCAAAGTGCTCCGAGCAATTTACTTCCACAAGTTAAATAGTTTCGAGACTAACCCGCTCAAAATTACATACACAGCATAAATGCCAGCAGTGGTAAACTGCAGAACATCAGGCCAAAGAAACAACAGCCAATAGCCCTCGAGGAAATTACAGTTAGATTTATGAATGGTATGCTCTTGGCTTCAATGGATACCACCCAAAGTCCCATCATATCTGTCAGTATGTATCTCTCAGATGCATCTCACGGTGGAAAATAATTTGCACTTCATGCCTAGTATTGCAAAACCCATTTTAGCTATTCAGCCTATAAGAATCTTTACCTCCACTCTACACCTTGCTGATACCCAAAACAAGAATGTGCTTGTGCTTATGAATTACCATTTATTATAGATTCTTAAGTCTAAAGTCTGCGGCATTTTACAGCTATGTGATTTTATTAGCTACTAAAAGATTGCAATATAAGATGCTCTAAAGTTTCTTCTTTGAAAGTATACATCATAAAAACTAAAACATAGGGATCCAACTTTGACTGTATGCACACAAACACAGCCCCAGATATTTAGCATTAATACTATATTTTTTGTTACATGTTATTATAATGAATAATTAAAGTGTGGGGAGGCATGTTTCTAATAGTATGCATCCCCAAAGAGCTTTTATTTACGCTAAATAGATACTATCATGGACTGGGTTTATGGCTTATACCTTGACCAATAGGAAGTTAAAGTTGGTGAGATGTTTAGCATCTAGGGGATTGACTCAGAAAATGAACTTTAAGCACTCTGGTTGTCTTGAATGCAATATACCTTTCTTTCTTAATACTGTGAAGGAGAACTGAACGAAAGAAGGAAAGAGAAAGAAGGGAAAACAAACAGGGAAAAAGAGTTATGGCGCACACGTTTTATCATACCTAAGGGACATAAGTTAAATCATTTGTAGATTTTTCCTGGGTACACAGAGAATCAATGTAGACATGCTCACATTTTGATTTGTAAACCTGAAGCTGTAATAAAAAATCCTAGGGGTTTTTTGGACATTACAGAGATAATGTCAAAGTGGGAAAAAAAGACTAGAGGTAGTATTTTACAGGAAAGTTGCTTCTGAGATCACAAAAGCCTGCTTCATGCTGATCAGAGAGAGTAAGGCATGAGAAGTCGAACACTGAAGGGGACCTGGGGTCACTGTTTGGGAGGAGGATGGCATATCAAAGAGAACAAAAACTCAAGGGCTCGTGAACAGTTGGTATCATTAACTAGTTATCTCAATATTGGCAAAATCGGAAGGGGCAAAAAGACTGACTGATGGCACTTTGGAGACTGAAAGGATGGCACACATTATTTCGGCACTGTTAGTGCAGAAATTATTGTAGGAGAACCTATGATATGCAAGAGGTCAACCCCTATGATTATGGAGGCTACGTTCATCTGTGTGCTTTACAAACTATTAATTACCCATACCCTGTAAAACACATGAAAAGTGAGACGGCTGAGTGTTTATAACCACAGAAAGAATCAAGGCACAGAGACATTAAGGATAATATTTGAAGTCATTAAGTGCCAATAGCTGGATTCATGTGACTTAAATCTTGACCACCATGTTTGAAAATGGTGGCCTTGTCCCAGCTCACATAGAGTTGACATTTGAGGTAAGATAAGAACCTAGATGCCCACATTTCCCCAGTTTTCAGATTACATTCACCCAAAGTGCCCAGAAATCCCTAAAAGGGAGGGAAATGAAAACGGTTCAAAAGAGGCATAAAGGCAGGTCCCAGATATGATCCCTAGTCTCATATGTGAGTGTCTTTACAAATGAATCATTCAGCCACCATTCTGGGAGAAATTATTATGGGTGATTTTTTAGCCTCCTTAAAGAAAGGGATTAAACACAAGAAATGTTAGCTAATAATAATACAATGCAAATGACCCCAAATCACGAAAACACAGAGAATGTGTTCTTTAAAAACAAATAGTGTTCTGGGAGGCTGAGGACAAATTGAAGTGACATGAAGAATTCGAAAAAGGATGTTGAAAAATTGAAGAGGGTGCCAAGGAAAGCCACAAAGAAATGATCTGAGAGTTGGAAAAAATGCTTTCCAGTCAGACACTTAAGGAACTGGGTCTGTTCAAACAGATCAGGAGGTGACTTCATTGCAGTGCAAAAGGACCTCAAGGAGAGAAGCTACTGGGTACAAAAAGGTGCTTAAATGCAGCAGAGGGCGTGTCTACACATTCATTAATGCGCCTTAGTTATTGTCCATTTAGTTTAGTACCTCTAATAAGAAGTACTAAATTAAATCAGCAGTAACCAGGGTTACTGTGCAGTTGCACTGTGCATGGTTTTTTTAGTGATGCTTACTATTAGCCTAATAACACTGTGCAGTAGGCCATTAGCATGGTTAAACACTGCTATGCTACTGTGCAGTGTTGTGAGGCTAATCCACAGGATGTGTCTCATGTAGACGTACCCATAGAGAAGCAAACCAACAGTCAATAGCTGACAGATAAAGCCAAACAAATTCATATTAGAAATAAGGCATCACTTTTTAAAAGAGAGAGTGTATTAACTATTCAAGCAAATCACTAAGACATATGGTGGATTCTCTCTTTTTTGAAGTGTTCAGATTAAGACACGAGCATAGCTGCAACATGGACTTGACTCAAATGCAAGTTATGGGGCTTAATATAGGAGGTATGATGTGAAATGCTGGGGCCTCAAAATCTGAGAGAGGAGAATGTCATTCCAAATCCCGTCTCAATGACCGGGGGCTCCTTGCGAGTGTTTCTGGTTCTAACCTGGAAATGTTCTATAACACATAATAAATGCAGCTGCAAATCACAAGGAATGTGTCACCATGGAGAAGCCATGGTAGAAATTCAAGCTCCTTTGCTGGCTGTGACATTAGCCGCAGTGCCTTTCCATGTAGCCTTCAGTAACCATTACCGTGACGAGGAAGGACTCCTGGTGTTTGGACTGCAGGAAATAGCCATAGGCATATAGCTCAAAGGGGGAGTTGAGGGGTAGTTGACAAAGTATATTAGTCTAAAGTAACCTTTCATTGAATCTTGGTTCTATTATATTCCTCATCCATGCACATGAAGTTTTAAAACCACTTTCAGTGTTTTTAATGGGCTGCAATTATTTTTGGTAGGGTTTTTAAACAAACCCTCTACGGGATTGTTGGTATTTTCCAAAGCCGTCGCGGACCATTCTGTTGCAAAATAGAACCTGGGCAGACTGTGGCTGCTGGTGTAAAGGAGCACAGAATTAGAGATGGCCATGTTACACCACCTGAAAACTTGGCCCAGGATCAGGATGAACCTGAACGGCGGGTGGGGGGAGAGGAAATCACCAAAAACCCCTAAAATTGCAAACTGGGACCTACCTCAGAAAACATTGGCCTGTGCAGGGAACCTGCCCTTAATTCCTAAATTGTCAAATGGGAAAAGTCAAAAAGACAAAATAGCTCCAGTTTTTTGTAGAGCCACGAACCGTCGGGTGATTGCCACACTATCGAGAGGAGTTTGGCCTCCTTTGGTGCCAGTTACACTGATCCGCTACCCCCAAGAGGAAGTCCTCAGTCTGCTTTACTTGGGCACATAGGGATCCTCCTGGCATGGAGAGATCCTGGGCAGAAGTAGCTGGCAGTATGTCACTTCCTTTCGACTCCACAAGATAGGGAGCATACCGGGACCATGGCAGGAGGTTATGGGTCTAGACAGCACTGCCAGTGATCCTTCCTTGAATAACCTTTCAGGGGGTGCTAGAAACTGGTACAACCTAGTTAGGCCTCATGACTATGCTCATGGGTGCTCATGGGTTTTAACTGCCACCTCCCCCCCTTTTCTCAGCTTCAGGGTGGCAAAGGATTGTAGATTCAGCCTCAGGGCTCAGTTATGACTGAAAGATGCATAACTACAATGGGTTTGAAGAAGCACAAATGCAGCAATATGTGCAGCAGAACTAAGCAAGACCTGCAACTCAGAGTTTGTGGGAACTTTGTTGCTTTAAAAAAACATTTTCATTCCAAATCAGAGTGGAAAAGAAAGAATTTTGAAATTTCCTGACGGGTGCCAAATGTTTCACCATAAAAAAAAGCCATTGTTTTGTTTGAATGCAGCTGAAAGCTTTCCGTTTCAACTATTTATATTATTGTTTGAATGTACTGCAAAATCCATTTTTGGAACCTATGCTCACTTCAAAGATAAAAAGTTTGAAAAGTCCCATTCGAAAAAATGCCAAATGAGCATTTCACTGTTATCACATGCTTTGTTTTTCAAAATTAAATTGCACCAAAATCAGCACACCAAACTTGGATTTTACTGAAATGGAATTTTCTGATGAAAAAAAATCTTCTGGGAAAATCTAGATGGTTAATTGTATCACTAGGTCTTCACCAAGGCTATAGCATCACGTCACCTGAACATGTACCAAGATTCCCTGGGAAAGCACAGTTTACTGCTGAAGAAAACTATATTGAGGCTAGCTCAGATACGCCTACATATGCTACAGTCACACCTCCTGAGCCAGCGTAGACAGACCCTTAACTTCCTTTGAAAATCTTCATTTGAAATATAACATCGTGGTACAGTACTGGAGCTAGCTACTGCTTTCATTATGGGGTAATCCCAGCATGTGCATAGCTGAGCTGAGCCAGAAATGCTCTTCGTTATTTGGGAGTCCGTGAAAATGGAGCAGGTATGGCATGTCTTAGGTCGGAGGAGGATGGTGGGTGGCAGGGCAGTGGCAAACAGTACCACTATCAACAGTTTGGGGGTATTCCACTTGATTTTCCCTTACACCATATGCATATGCATGCATGCCCCTGACTTTCTTTGAGCCTTCAGACAAGTCTCGTAGGCCAGTATTTTCAAACATCAGGGACCAAAATCCAGATTTAGATATCCTAAAAAGGGGAACAACTTTTCAGAGGTGCCGGACACCCATGACTTCCAGTGAAATTGCTATTTCTATGCACCTCTGATTTCCCACATTCATATTTGTATTATTTCTAATTTATTTAGATGACACAAAAACACATTCTTGGCATCTTTTCCATGTTTTAAAAATATGAACCACAACCAACCCAAACAAAGCCTCTTCCCTAGACTGGAAATGGGAAGAAAATAAATCCCCCATCCACCACAGGTCCCTGCCCAATGCATCTTTCAGTTTACTTCTTTCCCAAAAGCCTGGGAGACAAAATGAGCTTTGTAACGTGCCGTGATTACAGACGGATCCAGGCTGTTTTGAACCTTATGTAAAATTGGGATAATAATACCTCTCCTGAGGGGGCATTTGTAGGGATTAAATAAGTAGTATACATCAAATGCTTTGAGATCCTTTAATGAAAGGGTTATGGAAGTACATATTATTATCATTTGTTAAATGTTCATGAGTCATTCAAGCTGGTAGGAAACCTAAAACAAGTTAGGAACTGAAGTTTATTTACGAGGGCTGAGAAGAGAGCATATTCAGCCATGCTGACATTTTGAAAACACTTAGGGACAGTGGTTTTTACACACATGTGTCTCATTTTGCACATTGCCTTAGTCTTCCATGCTGTGGCTTTCCAGAAGCTGATTGACAGGTACAAAAATGTAGTCTCAGCTGTCAAATAAATTGTTGATTATTTTAGTCCTTCTCCCAAGACTTTGAACATCCCGTTTAACTCGCAGGAAAGAAAAAACACCCTGCCCAAAAAGAAACAGATCCAGGATGTTGCTCTAAGGTGGAATTCTATCCTTTCTAGGTTGCAGGAGTCTCAGTGAATAGGGAAAAAAAAGAAAAAGGATGTACCAGAATGAGGCCGAGTAGGCGCTGGTATTTTGTAGTGATACACAGTCTGGTATACGGAGGCTTGATAACATAGATTTACCTTCTGTCAGTCTCCCTTGCAAGGAAGCAGATGATCTAGGTTTTGGAGAGTGTATTTGAAATTAGCTAAGCACTACGCAGGCATTGGCATTCAGCTGTAGAATTAAACCTTTCTTACAAATATTTTTAAAACTTTAGTCCCTGGTTTTGACTTGCAGATGAAGCCTGGTTGCAGGTTGCTGCAGACATTTTCATCAGAAACTAGAGTTTGAGCAGATTTCAGGGAATTGTCTCTTTTTCACACATTCTCTCTGTGCAAATTCGTGTTTCATTTTTTTTCTTGTTCAAACCTTTGATTTCATTTGGGTTAGGGACAAAAATTACACATAAACCGGTATAAGTGATCAGAAATCAAACCTGTAACACAACAGAAGTCAGTGCACACAAATCACTTTCAAAATGGCTGAAACCAGTTTACGATAAACCTGGGTGGATGTAGTATCAGACTTAAGTGATTTAGGTTAAATCAATTTGTTGAGTTTCTGCCCCAGATCCCCCCCAGACTCAAGTTAACTCACAGTCCCCCAGCATCCCAGGTCCTCCCCCATAAGCTCCCCCTGGCAGGGTGGGCAGACTAGCCTTGGCCTAAGCTGTCTGCTCCGGCATGCTCTAGCACCCTCCGGCTCCTGGTCTGATCCACCGCAGGCAGGTGGCTGCATTTCCAGAATCAAAAGTGAATGTCTGTTCCCTTGGTTATTGGCTCAATCTACACAGCTTAGACTAACCTGCGAAGATTGAATAGATTCAATCTTGGGTGTTTTGCTTGTCTGCACTTAGCCCTATTGTTGTTCTTAGTACCTGGTCAGATAATTCAACAGGAGACCATGTTAGCTAAAATTCGTTCAACTTAAAGATTCTAACACTTCACATTATAAGCTTTTTGGAACTGGGACCATCTTTTTGGTGCACTTTTACAGGTTTATGGTCCATGACTGGAGGTTATAGATATTGCCACAACACAAACAATAAATATGTCCCATTAATAAACCATTAGTTATTTGAATACTTACAAATAATACACTAAACAACATAATGAATCACTGCAAACCGAATTCACATTTTTTTTTCCTTTGCGCACAACCCTCCACCCCCAAAAAACAACTGAATTTGGTGCTGTTTTTTAAACTACTTGATCAGCTTTGCTGAAGAAGCTACTGGATTTTAGAAAATAGTAGTTAAACTGATTGATCAGAGATGAAGATGAAACCTCATAGATATGATAGCAACAATCTATGCTTCATAGGGGGAAGGGAGGGGATATTTTAAGTTTATTTAGTTGTAAAGGCAAAAGAAAATTAAAAAACATTGACAAATTCCCAAGCTAATCTTTTGTACAGTTGCAAAGTTGGACATACATGTTAGCCAACAAACAGATAATACAATCATTCTTGAAGTCCTGTCACTTATTTAAGCTAGGAAAAAAAACCCTAAAAAAGGTTAAAAAAAAAAAAGGCATCAGGTTTTTATTTCGCAGAAATTTGAGTTACACCATTGCAGAGGCTTGTCCGGCGCTTATCTGAACATTGACAGGCAAACTCAGCCCCGATTGGAAACCATATGTACACTGAGAGAGATTATGGATGAATTTGCACCCCTTGAATTGGTAACATTTAGTTGGGAATATCTTAAATCTCTTTTCTGTTTCTGGAGGAGACCCAGAGTGTAAAGGATAAAATTAAACATAGATTGTTGGGGGACTGGGAATTGTTATCTGGATGTTTTTATTGACCTGAATCATCTATGTGGAAAGGTGATTATCTGCTCTCATTGCAGAATATTCTGCTTCCCCAAAAAAAACAACAGGGGTGCAGAGCCCCTAGGATGTGGGGCTAGAAAGAGGATATACATATAGTTCTGTGTAGTGTTATTTTTTAGATGTTGTTCCCTTCACCACTTTCCAGTGAAGAGGACCTGAGATCAGACAAGACCCTTAGAAAAGAACCACATTGCTAGTGCACATATGGCTACTGGCAAAGGAAGTTGAATGAATATGCAAGAAGTGCTGTGAACTCCTGTGGATTTACTGATCTAAGCTGCTTTGATTCCAACTTTCTTCCAAAGAAGTGAAAAGAGGGAAAAAGGATGGAGTCCACAGAGGAGAACCAGTACAGTTTGTTGGTCCCATAAACAGATGATTAATAAAGGAAAATCTGATTGTATATCACTACTTTTAGATAAAATTTAAGGCAAGGCCAGTTTTTATTTTATGAAGGTAAATTTGCTGTTCCACAGTAAAGGATTACTCTTAATCCAACAAGAATTTCCTCACTATCACTATCTAGTACACAAAGGTAATAAGCCAAATCCAGCTATAATTTAATTCTGGTTGCATTTTTAATAGCTAAGTGGCTTGTAAAAGTGTGATGAATGGGTAAAGGTGGTTGTGGGGGAACATTTTTCAAAGGCATCTCAGTGACATACATGCTTTCGTCACTTCAGGACATCACATATCTAGGGTTCATTGACAGTTCATGGAATTTGGGGTTAAATAGCACCAAACTCACAATAAAAATAGCCCTTTCCCTAAATCATCTAGTTGTTTTATATTCTTATGTTTTCAGTATTTTCGTGTAGCAGGGCACTAGGGTGTGCTGCTCCTTTTAAGGGCTGGAACTGCTAGGGAGAGAGTCCCAGCAGCCAGTTGGGAGCCCCAGCTCCTGGTTTCCAGGGCAGCCAGAACGAGCTAGTGGGCCTGCACCTGACAGCGGTCAGCTGACCAGAAGGGGCAGGGCCTGGCTCGTATATAAACCCCAGGCCTGAGGCCAGGAGGGCAGCTCTCTGCCAGCAGCCAAGGGGAAAGGAGCTCTTCCAGAGGAAGCAAAGCGGAGAGGTCTGACTGCAAGTGCAGCTTCTGGTACTGTTGAGAGACAGAACACTCCTGCTGTGGCTCGAAATATGTTATAGCCAGGCAGCTTGAGTTATGTTATAGCCTTGGGCCTTGCAAGTTGATTTCTGTTTATAAGACCAGTGGGGTGGGAGAGGCTATTGGGGAAGGAGGAGGCCTCATTGGGGC
This sequence comes from Caiman crocodilus, assembly GCA_030014935.1. NCBI lineage: Eukaryota > Metazoa > Chordata > Crocodylia > Alligatoridae > Caiman > Caiman crocodilus. Next base: position 3,360,702 of record JAGPOW010002173.1, on the reverse strand, counting down.
CCTATGATAATGTGCGAACCTCGGCACCTGTGAGGGTGCTATTCAGGGTGTATAGACCCCAGCACCAGTGTGGGTGCCGTGACAGACAGGACTGCAGAGAGCCCAGTGACAACCCGAGGCCGAGGGAAACGAAGGCCCCAAAGGGACACTTTGGAAGTATCATCTACGATGCTTGGGGCATGGTAAAAGGGTAGCTTGGAGCCATGTATATAGCCCATAAAGCTGGGGTGTCCCATGACATCTATTTTGGAATGGGATCCATAAGGGGTCCGGGAACCCATGGGGTTCAAGGAAATCCAGCAGGACCATGTCCAATGGGACATGAAGGCAACCTCCCTAGATCACAAATCCACCAAGATTTGGTGGGTGAGAATAAAGGGTGCCCATCGGGCTGAATTGGCACAGTCAAGGGGGCTTAGGGGTAACGGCCATCCTTAGGGACCCTATCCTGTGACATTTAGCATTATTGATTTTTGTCTTGGATATATAATTTATATCTCCATATCCGCTAGGCCCTGGTCCAGAAAAATATTTAAGCACATATTAATTTTTCAACAGATGGGTAGTTTTCTGGATTCCACTGGAACTACCAATGTGCTTAAAGGTAAGCATGTGCTTGAAGTGGTTTGCCTCATCATTAAAGCCTCACCTGCAGTCTACTGAAACTGGGTTGGTTTTTTTCTGTTCATTTTGTGTGCTGACTCTAACATTGCAGCTAAGTATAGGCTGTCAAAAAGCCCCAGGTTGAATGAGTTCAGTCTTTGCAGGTTAGTCTAAGCTGCATAGATTGAACTGAAAAGCAAGTGAAGAGACATTCACTTTTGATTCAGGAAATGCAGCCACATGCCTGCAGTGGCCCAGGCCAGAAGCTGGGGGAGAGGGGTGATGGCACTAGAACACGCCTCCTTTCCCAGCTGCAGTAGACAGCATGGGTCAAGGCTTGCCCACCCACCTTGTGAGCTGGGGGGTGGGGGGGCTGGGTAGGTGCAAAGCATCCTGGGGTGCTGGGGGACTGTAAGTTAACTTAAATATGGAAGGGATCTGGGACAGAAGTTCAATAAATTGATTTAACCTATATCAGTTAAGATCAATACTCCATTCATCCAGGCTTATCTTAAGCTGGTTTCAGCCATTTTGAAAGTGGTTTATAAACTTCTGTCGCATTACAGATTTGAACCAGTTCCCAATCACTTCTAACATTTTTTGTCTAATTCCTGTTCCTAGCTTGCATGACATCGCTATTCATGCTATAATGCTGTATTTCAGGGGGCTACCTTTTTGTAGAACATGCTATTTGCATCTTACTTAGCCATATCTGCTATATTTTAAAGTTCTGTAGCCTCAAGGGAAGAACTACGGCACTGTCCTTAGCTAAGTTCATCTCATTTGTCTGGAAAGTGGTTAAAATTGTTTACATATGGATAAAAGTCAAGAGATGGGGTATGTCATGGTTCAAATGGAGCCAAATTTTTAGCCCCCTATTTTTGGGTGTTTTCACCAGTAAAGTTTTTACCTCTTCAGTGCAAAAGTTGCTCCATGAAACCCTATGTATTAATTTAATGAAATGCTTCTTTGCAATGGCTACTTATAATTATAGGATTTGAGTTGTGGCATGCAAAATTTTGGACATTTTTTTTAAAGAGGAGGAAAGATGATTATATTTATAGTCAAGTGACCCTTTCTCTCTTGCTTTCTCCCTCTACCAGGATAGCCATTAAAACGCCTTTGAAAATTATTTTTTCCATAAGTGTGGGTTCCTTCATGGGTGTAAGTGCATTCAAGTGAATTTAATGACATCTTGCAGTCAACAAGCCAAATATTTGAATTTATATTAATATGTTTTCTCTCCAACTAGTGGTAAATGTGGCTTAGTGCACTAGACAGTGCATTTTTAAAAGGTGTGTTTAAAACATATTTTATATATAACATTTTTAAATGATTGCTCCAGAAGCGATTTCAATGGAAAAAAGCATGTGGAAAAATAAATCATACCATTTTTGTGGATTAGGGACAAAGCATGGAAACTTAATGCTTGTTTATGCACTGTAGCAAAAGGAAGTATGTAACATTTATTCCTTTGGAAGAAGCTTACTAACCCAACCAACGTACTGTCAATATGAATTAAACACAGTATATTGTTCAGGCAGTGAAGGTTTAACTTTGACCCAGAAACCGGAGACGGCTACCTCATCACCGGTGAAGTGGCAACGAGACTGACAAAGAGCCTTTGAGTGATACTGTCATGGATAATGGTTTCTGGCAAATTAAGCCTTGGTGGTAAGGTTGGCTATACGACAAACTTGGCCAACAGTACATACGCCTTACCATATCTACTTGGCAAGCGTCAAATGAGGTTTTAGGAAATCCTTTAACAAATTAGAGAGATGGTTGGAAAAGGCCTTCTTGTAGTTATGTGCCAGTGACGGACAATAAGTGCGGGCAAAGCTTAGTTAACATGCTTCATACATGAGATACTATGTAAGAGCTGGGTTTTATTAATCATTGACTTTATTTCTTTAAATCATTGCATTCATCAATGAAAAGATTATGTAACATAATGAATGAGTTATCCAGAAAAATCATGTAAACCCAACTTTCCAAATTAAATCAGTGATTTCATAGATTTCATAGACATTAGGGCTGGAAGGGACCTTGGAAGATCAAGTCCAGCCTCCTGCCCCAAGTGATTTAGTTATATTTTTTCTCTCTGACACCAGAACACAATGTTTATATATTTTTTCATACTTTAATTTAATATGGATTTTTATGGGATTATACGTTTATTCGGAGATGAAGAAAATCCTCTTTGGTATCATTGGTCATAAGCACCTCTCACAAACATTCATTTCATAGAAAGCTGGGGTCCATGAAGGTAATTGGGGTGGGCTAAAGCAATATATGAACTTCTATGTTATATAAATTCTGAGGAGCACAGTGCTAATGTCAGTGATAGTCATCCAAATATCTTTGTATTTTTATGCAAACTTCAAGAGCCTAATATTGTTTGTCTCAGTGTAGGGTCCTAATATATACTGTGGAGCTAACTGGAAATTTTGTAATACAACATTTATACTGACAGAATATCTTTTATTTGCAAAATGTTTCAATGAAATCAGATTTTGATGAAATATTTTTTAAAAGGAAAGTGTAAAAAAGTGTAAACCTTAAAAACATATCCTTGCAGCCTTTTCAGGGCAGAAAGTTTTTTCAGCTACTTTTAACTCTTTTTGTGTGTTTGTTTTGAACTATAGAAGACATTTTAAAATAAAATAAATGAAAATAGCAGAAAAACAGATGGACTAACCGGAAAGCATTACAGTTAGAAACCACTAGGTTATGCCTTTTGGGTTGTGTTGTTTTCAAATGGAAAATTATCAAACTCTTAAAAAATCTGGCAAATTTTAAAATGAAGTTCTCACACAGGTCTAATATGCTATTAGCATTTTGGAGAGTTCTTCATTCCTGGTCAGAATCAACGGGGTTATGTCTGCATAAGCCTGGATTTAATGGAGGGGAGAATCAGGCCCAGTGAATTCCCTGCTTAGATCTTCTGGAAGAGTTAAGATAGTGCTGGCTTAGTGATACAGACATTATGCATTATGCTGTGAGATGCACAAGTGTTGATTGGTGTTAGTGCTAGTTTGGAGCAGTCACACCCATAGTCTAGAAACTTTCTCGACTGTTCCCCACCTGCACAGTTGTGACTTACCACTAGAGGACTAGTGAGCAGGGATAGGACTGTAGCAGCCAGGACAGGCTTCTACCCCTGCTCTATGGGCAGGAGTGTAAGGGATCCTGGGATACTGGAGGGCTTCAAACTGTGTGGCACATCTGGGGGGAGTGGCCACATCGTAAGGGAACATGGGGTTGGGTTGCGCGGACCAGAAATAATCCTGTCCTGGAGCGGCTGAACTTGGAGCCACATAACTTAAAACAACTTTAAGGTGTAAATGTGTGGACAATCCAGGGGTTGGAGAGCTCCAGAAGCCGCCCCAAATTACCGTGTAACAAGGCCCTCAATCCCTTTGTCATTTTAAGTTTCATTCTGGTGTGATAATGAATGGGTCATAAGTGTTGGGGGGTTTTTGTGGGGAAATAAAAAGACACAGACTGATGAATGAGCTATCCCACAACCAGCTTGTTCATCTCCACTAAGCAACATTATAGGTTATCCAAAGACCCTCAGTCAGTAAGTAGTTCAGAAGTGATGGAGATTATTTAACAGAAACCTAGGAAACACTAAGACATTAGTGTCTATACGCTATCATGTGAACTTCATATTGCACAGTGCATGTGACCTGAGAGAAACATCTAGAATGGAGTAATGTACTCAAAACTGTAGAAAAATTTCTGACAAATGCAGGAAGAGGGTGAGCATAATTATATTTTGAAGTTTGGGTTGAGAATGGCTTTGACCAGGATAACTCAAGATCCACACCCCCCTCCATCATCAGCCCCATCAGCAAATTTATTTTCCCAAAGTAACAGGTCACATTTGGGAAATATATTATGCATGATTTTTATTTTTCTTCCCTATTTTCACAGTTCATGAGTCAATAGCAGCTTTGATAATGAGCAGATAATTAAATTTGCACTTTTTAACCTTGATGCTTGGTTTATTTAACTAGTCTGATTGAGAAATAAGTAGCCAGCAACTTGGTAGCGTTCCATGATCCCCAGTATCTGATTATGGGTTTTTTGTAATAGTCTACATGTAACCAACCAGGAGTAGGAGGGAGACTCTAAGGAACCACCCTCCTTCAATTTAGTAGCACCATTCAAAGGATATGTTGGTTTGTTTGAATTAGGGAAGGAAAGTCTGAGAAAAATAAACTGAAAACCCCGATAGGTTCCTGCCTTGTATACTTTCATTTGAGCAGGATTTCCAATTCCATTTAAATGATATGTGCTAGAAAAGACCTATTTGATTATCCAGTCTTGTATCACATTGGAAATTACGTCATCATGAACAAAATTAAGCCTATGGTAAAATAGTGATTATCATGCAACTTGAACTAGAGGAGGGATGATTTCCATGGACGGTACAAAGTTTATAATGCAGAAGCCACGTTAGAACTGAAATACTCACATAACCGGTTTTGTCCCTGCTTCCTTCCGCTTCCATATTCTGTCTGCGATCAGAACTAATAGTGGAGGTATGCTATGAGGCTTATTCTCCTGAGAAATGGTAGTGTTAGAGATCCCAAAAGAATGCCTCCTCTGCCAAGATTTCCAGCCGTAATGTTGCTTGCCTGGAACAATTCGAGCTAAGTTTGCATTAATCCTCCAAACTGGATATTTATATATCACTGGCCCTGGTTTGTAGAACAGAAAAAGAAATAGCTGATCTATGATATCGGAGAAATGTAGTAACAGGTAAAGCATTAGTTGAGTATTTGATATATCTGAACCAAACATAAACCCCAAAGCGTCTATTGGAGGAAATGGCAGCAGGTATGGCAATGTTATACTGTTTGTGTGCAAGAGGCAGCCTGGGAAGGCTTTGTTAAGTGTTTGAGTACTTAGATGATTGGATTCACCAAGTTAAAAAAAATATTCTTCTCATGCATGTCCTCTTATAGTAGCTGTGGCAATTCATGAGCTTTTCCTAGGTCAGGGGAGCTTGGCAGGGGCGACGCGTAGGGGGTGCATGCGGGTGCATGTGCACCCCCTGCGCATGGTGCACCCTCCCCCAAAAGGTGCCATCGGTACTCCACTCATTGCTCTATTCACTCTTCTGAGTGACAGAAGAGGGCAAAAGCGCATCTCTTTCTCTCTCTACACATACCCACCGTGATATTGTGACACTGTCTGCTGTGTGAGAGTCTGACTCTCAGTTCACTAAAAT
>JAGPOW010002173.1:3281528-3345325 GCA_030014935.1 Caiman crocodilus | reverse complement strand
AGTTTGACGTTGCAGGTACAAAAAAACAAACAGATAGGCTAAGTACAGACAGTCAAAAAGCCCAAGGCTGAATTGATTCAGTCTTTGCAGGTTAGTTTAAGCTTCAAAGATTGAACTAACAAGCAAATGAACAGACTTCCACTTGTGATTCAGGAAATGCAGCCACATGCCTGCAGTGGCTTAAGCCAGAGGCTGGGGGGCGCTTGAGCATGGCTCTCTGGCATGTAGCCAGCATGGTCCATGTGTTCACTTCCTCTTCCTGCTGCCCCCAAGGTTTCTGGGATTTGGAGTCTGCAATCACAGCAGCAGGACTCTGCAGGGTTGCTCATCCTTCCTCTTCTTGCTTCAAGGTGTGTCTGAGATTTGTAGTCCACAGTCACAGCCAGCACTGAGTAAGCCAGCAGCATAGGGCAGGGCAGCTCTGTGCTCAGGGAAAGGGAGGGGAGGGTGTAATAAGCCAGTCCTCACTGCTCCAGCTAGTGAGCAGAGCAATGGGGCCAGCCTTGCTCTCTGGAGCAAATAGCACAGCCCAGCCCAGGGTTACAAAGTATGCTGGGGGGACTCTGCTTTAACTTGAACCAGGAAGGGGTCTGGGCCAGAAGATTCATAAACTGGTTTCACCCAAATCAGTTAAATCTGATACTGCATTCAACCAGGTATATCTTAAACCAGTTTCAGCCATTTTGAAACTGGCTTATGTGCACTGAGCTTCTGTTCTGTTACAGGTTTAAACCTGCTTCTGATCACTTCAACCAGTTTATGTGCATCTTCCATCCCTAGCCATATACACAGAGAGCTCTGCTTTGGCTAGCTTCTCCTAGCACCCCTCCTGAACAGAGCCTAATGCAACACCACCTGATAACTCCTGGAATGGCACTCCCTACAGCTATCTAAAAGTTTGCTTCACCTGGTTTATGATCATATGGCTTGCTTTAAGCCTTGCAAGAAAAGTAGTCTTAGAAATAAAAAACCCAAAAGGGTTGGGGAAGAAGCGAGGGACAGAGCTTGCAATGTTCTTTTTTCTCCAAGCTGTTCGCTGGCTGGTGCATTACTGCTCAGAATACCTATGCAGGCTGCTTTGTGCATGGATAAAAGTACTCTTTGTTCTACCTTGACTGTTATAGGTTATTGACCAGTTTAAAGATTTATTGTACCAAATCAGTCATTTTTTTTTAGAAGGAAAAGAAAGATTGACAGTTTTGTTATTTTAAGGACTCGTCTTGGCGAATGTAGAGGAATATACTTTGCTTTGGGTTCTAATTTAACGTATTAAGGAAAGCCATTCTTTCAAAGACTTCCTGTCCAGGAAAAGAAATGCTTTAGACCCTTCATCGCCAGAAGATGTGAAAGAAGCCTTTTTTTTATGTCCAGGTTGAAATGCTTAGTCAAGAAATTTGTGAATTTCAAAAGTGATGAATTCTGGTCAATTTGAATAAGTCCTTAGGAGTTTGAATGTTCTCCAAACCTCGTGCAAATTATTCAGCCTCCCTTGGTCAGCAAACTTGGGCTGGAAAGATGTTTGGTACTTCCTGATGGATGTACACGAAGAGCAATACTTCTCGTAGTCGTGGATGGAAATGAAAAGGCTGTCATAAATGGAAAGTAAAGAAACAAAAGAGACAGGTTCTTGGAAAAAATGTACATAGTTTAGTTTATTTCTTAGGGCTTGAGGGCCCATTAAACCTGGGAAGTATAGTTGCAGGTGACACGCTTGTAGTCATGGGGCATGCAGGAAACATGTGAGGCTTCTTGCCTCTTTGGGGAAAGGTAGCGGTTTGGGGGAAGAGTCTGCTGTGGATGTCTCTGCTAGGTGCAAAGGGCTGTTAATGGGAGGCATATTAGGAAAGCTTTGAGGGTTTAGAACTCAGGATTTGAGATTAATTTGCCCTCTCAGACACCTGGCAGCAATCTTTAGATTTGGAGACAATGAATATCTGTATTCAGTCCCTGCAAGGAGCCTTATTTAAGCAGGGCAGGGGAAGGGAACAAAAATAATGAACTTAGCAAAAAATTAGCAGTTTGGGGCTCTGGATAAGAGCTCTGCAGTTCAGCTCTGTATTTCCAAGGATTAAAAAAAAAACTTCTAACACATTTTAATCTTAAAAAGTAATTGTCTTTAAATTTGTGATCATTCTAGGGAGTGGGATTCCCATTTTTATCCCATTTTCTCATTCATCCCTGATTTATTACAAGGGTAACTTATAGCTCCATCAATTTATCATGGCATGAATTGCTGGTGCATTTGTCAAAGCTATGTATGTGGGATTATTTGTGTAACACGTGAGGGTTCAAAGAAATAATCCCTGATCAGCAAGCCTGGTTTCACTGTGTTTGTTTTAGAAAAGAAAAAAGTGTGCGGAGTTGGCAAAAGTTAGGAATGTAATTAAAGTCAGGGGATTAATTAGGGCAACAAAGAGAGGAAAATACAAGGGGCAGAGTCCTCACACATGCCAGTCTCCCAAAGCACCAGGTGGGGAGGATGGCCATACATTTGAAACTTAGGCCAGGCTTGGTAAAGGGTCACAACTATTTTGAGTGAACCTGAACTTAGTTTCAAGTTATCCAAGCCAAAATATGTGGCTTCTCACTGGCTTGGGGAAAAACTGACCATTTTGTCAGAGTATCACTGTGACACCAAGTAAAACTTAATAATTCATTTGGGTAATTTTGGGTGTGAACCCATGTAGATTGAAACCAAAGAAAATATTTGCACAACCCTTTATGAAACAATTGTGTAGCACTGCCTTTCCTCTCTGACCTATTCCTTCTCTTATTGATTTTCATGGGAGCAAAACAGGCCTCCTCCACTTTTTCTGCCACACACACGGGTTTTTCAGAATGACTTCTAGACATCTTAATATTGAGGATAAAATATATGGGTCTAAAGCTTCACAAGTGTCTTAAAATGCAGAACATCCAAGTGCAACAAATGAAGCAGATTTTCATTCTGAGTTAATTTAAGTGCTGATGACACACGTGTGAGCAATTGCACGGCAAAGCCATATCATATCCGAATGGGTGCTGCCTTGCTCGTGGTGCGTCCAGAATGCTTTCGGAAGGAAATACCTTGGTTCACTGTGCAGCCATAAGTTTCTGTCCTTGTACATTATGGCTAAGGACAGACATTACGCACAAACCATTTTAAGTGACCAGAAACTGGTTTAAACCTGTAACAAAACAGACACTCAGTGCACATAAACCAGTTTGAAAATGGCTGACACTGGTTTGAGATAAACCTGGCTGAACGTAGTATCAGACTTCACTGATTGAGCTCAAACCGGTATATGCTATGCCTGTCGCCAGTCCACACACAGCATTACTGCACTTTAATGGCTGCATGTGTAGACACTGGCCTAAAAGCCACTTACTGTGCTGTAAGTTAGTGCGCAGTAAATGCGTATGTAGACACATCCACTGAAGAGCAGATTTGGTTTAATCTATGTTTCTTGTCCTACTATGGAGTCTAGTTTTGAAAGCCTTGCTTACCTTAGGTAAGTGATTCTTGTGTGTAGAGAGCAGGGAGATGCCCTTAGGAGCCTGGTCTAAGTCTTCAGTAAGGACAAACCATATTAAAAGTATAGTTTCCTGCTCTTCTTGGAGACTATCTCCTAATGTGCACCCAGCTAAACTGAAGCACCCAAATCATGCGGTATCCTCATGTTTTCAGGCCAGAGGGAGTGTTTGAAATGAGAGGAAAGTGGGAAGCAGGTTTTTAGCTTTCCTTTCTCTTTTTGTACAGGCAATAAAAGAAAAGAGCCACTAGCAAAAAATGCCCTGTCATTCCCATCACCTTCCTTTCCCGACCTTTATTGCCTTCTGTTGTTCATTGTCATGATTCCTAATGTTACATTAAGGCAAGACCCTTCTCTCAGTGATGTTGATGGAGAATTTGGCCACCGATTATCAGCAGGCCGGTCGCCAGGAGGGTTGTTGCACTGACTCTTCCAGCTTGACTGAGCTGAGGCCCTGGGGAAGGAGCTTGTCTGCTCCGTGCCAGTCCTTATTTTATCCGCACGCATGAATGTGTAGATGTGCGCTTGGGTGTGAGGCAGAGAGCCGAGATGGGCATCTCTGGGGATGTTCACAGGGCTGAACTGAAAGGGTAGAGTTAGGCAGAGCACAGAAGTGCTACGTCATGATGTGAAGGTTTAGGGGAGCATCCTTGCCCACATCAAGAGGTAGTCTGTTAAAAGTCTCCTAAATCTAGATAATGCAGGGATGAATGTCATAAGTAGAAGGTCAAGACTCAGAGCTCAGCCCTGGTTTTAAAGATGGGGGGGTGGACATTATGTAATACTGTACAGAAAGCTAGCCGGGGTGAAAAACAGTGAAGTATGAAGTCCAGCATAGGAGGCAGAGAAAATTCAGGGGTCTTCTTACAGTAGCTGTCGGTCCAGCTGACAAAGTGAGAGTATGTTTGGACATTCAAAATGACCTCTGTGCCTTTTCACAAGCCATTTCTGTGCGCTACAGTCCGTAATGCTTCCTTAAGCATCCTCCTTTATCTGGAAGCAAACCAGCGAGCTCCGGCATGTGGGCAGACCTTCGGCAGGGAGAGGGGACGGGGATATGAAAAAGACTTCCTCTTCAAGTGGAGGGGGGGTGGCGAGAGAGGTAGGAAGGGTCGCTCTTTTGTTAAGGCCTTTCTTTCTTTTTTTTATCCACATCTTTAATTATTTCCGTAGAAAAACAACCCAGGCGATGGATCCTGGGCTTCTGAGGAAACAACAGAGGAAGCAGCGTGTTTTCTGAAGCCCCCGTGCCCATGTGGTCGCTGCTGCGTGCCTTTTGTCTCACTGGTTTCCTGAACATGGATGGAAAGCGTGTCTCTCTCATAATCCTGCCTCACATTTTTAGCCTCTCTCCTTCCCTCCTTCTGGACAGTCGATAGGAGAAAAGAACCAGCTGCAAAAAAAAAAAAGCCCTTTCATGTCTATCACACTCCTTCACCCCCGCTTCAACACCTCCCGATGCTCATTGGGGCTTTCATGATTTCTAATGTTACATTAAGGCAAGATCCTTCTCCCATTGAAGTGGATGGGAATGGGGTCACTGATTAGCAGCTGGGCAGTCACGGGAAAGGTTGCAGCATTGACTGGCTACAGCTTGACTGAGCTGAGACCCCCGTGAATTAGATGCACTTTCATCAGCTGTGATTTTTATATGGACTTCAAAGTCATTTCTGAAAAATATGGTTGGACCTGTCTACAGGAGCCCTTGGGAATTATCTTTACTTGATTGCGGTTCAGCCTCGGTGAGGCGCATGCAGGCTCGAAGTCCCAGATCACCCTGAGTAGAGCTAGGAGCTAGTGGGGTCTCGAGAGCAGGAGGTAGAGACCCGGACCAGGGTCTGGGTGTAGCAGCAGAAGTAGGATAGGGGAAAGCAGCCAGGTAAGCCAGGAGCCAGCTGCCACAGCAGGCCAAGAATTAATGATTAGAAACCAAGGACAAGGATGAAACCAGGAAGGAAACAAGCAGGAAGTCAGGAAAAAACCACCAGAACCAAGGGTGTTAGGAACAAGCGACCAGGACCCGGTGGTGAAGGGAACTTGGACTCAAAAGTAGGAGCCAAAAAAGCAAAGAACAGGAGATCCTAAACCCAAAGCTGGGTATAGAAGCAGCTATCCTGTTCACAAGTCTTCTGGGCTCCAAAATAGCCGCTGCTTATAAGCAGGCAGCCACACCTGCATGGATAGGGACAGAAGTTACATATCCACCGGTTTAAGTGATCAGAAACTGGTCTAAACCTGTAACAGAAGTTCAGTGCATATAAACCAGTTTGAAAATGGCCAGAACTGGTTTAAGATCAACCTGGTTGAAGGTAGTATCAGACTTAACAGATTTAAGTCAAACCAGGTTTTTGAAACTTCTGCCCCAGACCCCTATGGCTATCTGGGGTTAGCTTAGGCCCCCGGCCAACAGAGCTACTCAGTAGCCAGGGCCAGCCGCGGGTAATTTAGCCTGCCTGCTGCCCGCGCTCCTGACAGCAACATTTGCTTTCCTGAGACTGTGCTAATGTTTTAATTAGTATACCAGGGTGTCAGACACCTCTTCCTCAATTCTGGGTATGATTCTGTTCAGGATCTTCCGTAATCACGGGCTACCACATCAAATCAAAAGTTTGAGTCCCAGTTTTTGAGAAGCTACAATATATGGTTTCAGTCTAGGACATCTCCTTATCATCTGAAACGTCAAGCTGAGAACCCCAATTAATCAGGAACAAAGAAATGGCACCTACTCTAAGGGTAGATTTCAGCTCTGCAGGAGACAGAGATTATTTAAGGATCGGTTGAAGACTGCAGAAGAATTGCTGTAAGATGGGAGAATCACCCCCAGAGTAGCACCTTCTCATCCAAGTGGAAAACACTTCCATTTGAATTTTAATAACACACACACAGTATAGTTTACATATAATACATTGCACAACAAATACACATATCTGCACACTTCCCCTTGAAGGAAGAAATACAAATATGAAGCTTTATAACAGAGGCTAAAAACATTGCTTAATGATGTTCTAGAAGGAAGTCAGACATTAATATTATATTACATGTTAACATGAATTACAATAGACCTCACCTGGGACAGCAGAGTTGATTACCTTGGATAACTGATCCTTCTCAAAGGAGTGGGCCTTCTCAAATGAGACTGTGCATGGTCGCTTGTGTTTCTAAATTCATCTGATTTGAATTTAGACTATAAAGCTTCAAGAGAGGAGTTGCAGCAACGTAAAGGCTTTAAAACGGTAGCACAAAGTCTTGCTCTTTTTGTTTCCACAGGTAGCTCAGAAGCAATCAAAAGGCTTTAGGATAAGCTGCTATTGTGCAGATTTGGCCTGCGTTAACGTTTTGCATTTTGGTTTTGGCTGCTGGGATGGTTGGGAAGACTGTTAACATTTTTTGTGTGTCTATTTTTCATGAGATCCACCAAAGATTCCTCCAACTTAAAGCTGGGCACTGCTGTGGAGTGACTGTTTAGTCTATTGAGGTGTAACTCAGCTCCGTCCTTCCTCTCCTTTCTACAGAAGCGCGCCATCATGGCCCGCTAAGCTGGCGGAACAGTAAACGACAACTGTTATGAATGAACATTGGTCGCTCCTTGAACACCCAAAGAGTCAAATATCTTGACTGGGACAGGCCGTTTTTCTGGGTTCTTGGAAATATTTCTAGTGTATATCTTTGTAGCTAATTGAAAAATATACTTAAAAAACCGTGGCACACTCAACCAAGTTTCAGTGAAGCCCACCACAGTATTTCCTTTTCCATTTTTTTGTTGACCAAGATACTTTTCACATAAAAGCAAACACCTTTTTTTTTCCCCCTGCTTGATTTCATGGCAGAAAGTGAATCTAAATCAGAAAAGTAAGCAGCCCTGTATTGCTTAGGTTGCTATTGGTATTGACTGGACGTCACACAGTTTCTAAGGTCTTTTATGGGCGTTAAGGTTTCAGGTTGTACAAAGGTTGGACTTTGTGCTTGCACAATTTCTCAAATGAATCTTTGCTTTGCCAGCGTTTTGGCATTATAACACTTAGTTAGTAGTTCTCAGCCTTTCTAGACTGAAGACACCCTTTGACAAACTCAAGGCACCCCTTGGAAAATGCCAGCATTTGGTTTTGCTGGGGTTTTTTTATTACAGAAAAATAATAAAGCAATTCTCCTGTTGCAAAGAACTCAGAAAGACCACAGCAGCTCAGTATGTTTTTAACCCTATGGATTCCTATTGCAATTGTCCAGGTTTACTTTCATAGTTTCATAGTTTCAAAGTAGGCATGGTTGGAAGGGACCTGAGCAGATCAAGTCCGACCCCCTGCCGTGGGCAGGAAAAAGTACTGGGGTCAAATGACCCCACTAACCTCCTCTTAAAGACCCCCAGGGAGGAGCCAGCAACACTTCTCTTGGAAGTTGGTTCACTTTGTGAATCCTGTTTGCACACCTAACAGTGCTAATGTTGCTTTGCACCCCATTGCACCCTTGAAAGGACCTTGCACCACCCTGGTTGAGAATCATCATATTAGGATTTCTACTGAAGCTCTGACCGTGTACATCATTGCCTATGGTATATATTTTCAACAGCTTTGTTAAATGAATTAAGTCATGAAGATTATACAACTTCTTACAGGTGTAAGAGGATGCAAGGCTCGGGCAAAGCAATACTGTGCCAGGCTCAGCTTATATCTTCATATCATCTCTTGAAAGTCCACTAAAAAACTCTTTCATGAGCTTTTTGTGACTCTTTCACTTCTGGTCCAGATAGAAGTTCTGTAAGAATCAGTTTCTTCTTGGCATTTCAGAAAATAACTGATTTTTGAGAAAAAGCAGAAAGAAAGCAGGGCAAGAAATATTAGGGGCAGGGGAGAAATACATGGGAATCTTTCAAAGCTTTAACAAAGATTACATTAACTGGATTCAAGTGTGGGAGAAGTTTGTGAAAAGATTTTTTTCATTCTTTCCTTGTATTTAGGTGTCCTGAAAGAGAGGATCTCAGATCCAGCTACAAAGTGAAGTGCTAGAATGAACTGTGAAAATGGTAAAATTATCTCATGGCGGAGGCAGTCATGGAAACAAAAGGTCCGACCCCTGGCCAGATGTGAACCAGCAAAGTTCTGTTAAAACCCAAGCAGCTAAGTTCATTTACACTAGCTGGGGAACAGGATGAAAATATAGGACATTGAAACCAAGTAAAAACAAATCTTCTCTAAGCAGATCACAAATTCAGCAGAGAGGTTGACTGCAATTTTCACCTTCACATTATTTGATAATGGTGAATTTGGCATTTATAAATGTTTGCAAAACTTCTCTTGTGAACATGGAATAATTCTGCAAAGAAAATGGCCCCAGCTCTCATCAGAGTCCTGAGAAAACAAACACAAGTGGCTTAACGTAATTGCTTAATCAACACAACTCCACCAAGGGCCTGCAAGTGTGCTGAATTAATCATCTCATTGTGAGTTGCATTATAAGTAATGAACATAATGAGAACTTTGCACAGCTGGGAACCATTTTGATCCATTAGCAACCAAAATAAATAAGCCTTGGAAAACACTGGTTCATAATTTTGAACCCCTGATGGGTTTTGATGCTGTGTTTTTCTCAGTAATTAAAGAAGAAACCGTCTTTCCATCTTTCCCAATACATGTCTTTCTTCCATAGAAAGACATTTCCCCCTATCCAGGACTGTAAAGCTCAATGCAAATGTTGATGCAAGGCATAAACGTGATTGCACGTGAAAGTGAAATGAAGAACGGCTGGTACTGTTGGGATTGCGAGAGAGGAGAGCACATCCTCTTCATAATATCTGAGTAGCTCCTGCCTACAGAGCATTTTTCTTCCCTCTATACCTGCCTGACTCTGCTGATAAAAGCAAAAAAGCCATGGCCTCTGACACCAGCTTTTGCAAAAATTACTGCTAGTAGTGACACTACATCTTACGTGTCTCTTTTCCCCTGCTTGCATAGACCCAAAGATACCAGTAGAATCAACCAGCCCAATACACTTGTTTTTATATCACTCACAAAGACAGATATCTCCAACTACTACCGTGCCGGTCATAATTCTCCTCCCGCAGCCTTCAACATGGGATGAGGTTTACTAGACCCGCCAAAAACTAAGCCCCACAACCCCTCGGTGAGGTACAAAGGATGAGGACATCCTTTCGCGGGTGAAGATGGAGGCACAGGGACACGGAGGGCCTTGCCCTCGGCACAAGAGACCTTTTGAAAAGAGCACGGTTCTTAAGCGTTTCAATTCTCCAAGCTCAGAATAAGGATCCTTTTGGAGCTGGTAACGTTTGAGGTCCTTGTGCCGGACAAGTATTTATTTCGAAACGGCTGCCAGCATAAAAGTCTTGCTAATTTGAGTCGTCCTAACGTGCAGGAATTTATGGCGCTGTTTTCTAAAGGCTGACGTCTTCAAGGGAAATATTTTTCCACATGAGGCATCGCTGACCTGTGATGACTCAATCAATTGCAAACTGGCAAGAAAAACCAACTTATTCCAAAGGAGTCGGGAGACAAAGTGCCCCTTTGGGTCCTAACTAATACATCTCTGTTTCAGTGCTCCAGGGTCACTGTCGGGGAGACTTCAGAAACTCCAACACAGCTGGCCAATATTTCACCGGATTGCTAATGCAATGACAAATATCTGGGCCGACGCAGTATATAGTCTCTCCCCATTTCTCAGCCAAGCTTTTCTCCTTCAAGAGCACGCAGATGAAGACAAAATGCACAGAACCAGTGGATAAAGCAAAAATTTGTCGGTGCGCTGCATGGTGAGGCAAAAATAGCCTAGGGAAACATCTTATCGGTAGACATCCCTCCTCCAAACCCGTGCTGTCTCCTCAGCGGGGCGTGTTAAATACTGCAGGAATCCTGAGCTGATCCTCACATGACTGATAAGGGAAAGATTTTTTTTCCCCTTCTTCCTGCAATGGGCTGTCCAGTTTGAAAACCATGTGCTGATGTTTCAGCAGAGTGCTTAATCCTGGAGGCTTGAGGGCTTAAAAGAAAATAGAACTACATCTCGATCGCCCCGTCGCTGGAGCTGCACTCATTTCAGCTGAGGCTATTCAAGTTAGTAAAGAGAGACGTATCCACCGTCTTTCACGAATGGTAAAACCCTACAAAACCCTAGGGTAGGAAGAAGGATAAAGTTTATCTTTGAGCAATAAATATGAAATACTATGCCAGTGCAGATCCATTAGTCAAAGAAGGCAAAATAATTTTGCAGAGCTTGCTCATTATATGGATAGTGTGTGAAACTCACACTTGCCAGGTATACTTGGAGCATTCGATTATATACATATATTTTATTTTTGGTCTACGTAGACAATAAAGCAATGAAATCACCTTAGATGGGTCATATTCCAAGATCTAAGGTGCAGAGGCTTCCTCAGCCCGACGAAGGGTGTTTGGGCCCAAAAGCTTGCTTAGAAGAATTTTTCCAACTGCTTGAGTTGGTCTAATAAAAGATATCAGATTGACCCAAAGAACCTCCTCTGCCTGTGTCCTTAAACCAACACGGCTACAACCTGCACCCCTGAGCTCTAAGGTGAACCTCCAATTCTGCCAGATTACTGAAAGTCACTTCAAAGTATTGCTCACAAGGAGGTGGCATGCGTCCGTCTCTGTTTTTAGGACGGGTATATTGATAATTCTGCCGCAGATGGCCAGTGGAAATGAGTCCGTGTCTCAAAATGAGAATGCAGTATCGTTCATCAGGACCGGCAATCTCTGCTCGGGTGATTCTAGGACAAGTGGTAGTCAACATGAAGATAGACCGCTGTTTGGGACAGTTTCATGCCATTATTATGCCTCAGTCCAATCAAAGCTGATAATTACTGTCCTAAACACAAAATATATTGGATTGTATCTTTGATTATGTTTCACAAGTGTGAGACATAAGACTGTTACCTATTTTTGCCCTGCTTCTGTGAGGGTAGTGGTTGATAAAACAAGCGTTTTGGCTAGGACAAACCCCATTCACTCTTTTCTTTGTGCTCACATACAGATATCTTTGTCATTCTAGCCCAAAAATCAAAACCCACACAATTTTTCCTTTAAGGCTGTAACACTTTCTCGTGACGGGGCAGCTCAGACTGTAACAGAATGACAGGGACGTCATCTGCCCATCCCCTGCTCTTCTGCCCAATTCTGAAAGCATATATGGCCTATGGCCGGGATTCTCAAAGGTGCCTATTAAAGTGAGAAAAGGAATCAAAACTCATGGAAGACGTGATATCTTTTATTAGACCAACTAGATATTTGCAAAGAAATTGTTTTATTTATATGCAAGCTTTCGGGGACACTCGCCCTTCATCGGGCATAGGAGAGAGCAGAGTTTGTAAAAGTTCTCCTACGTAGAAATGAAAAGTCATATTTCACAGGGGATGCTTCCAGTTTGGGGGGGCTCAGTCCTGAATTTGAGAGACCGTAGGGCCTCTAGCCTCTACAAAGCAGGTTTCCTTATGGTGTCCTCATTTTAAGCCTCCAAAAATCAAAGTGATAAAAATCAAGTTATTCAGAAATGGCAAGGTAATATCATATGCTAGCTAATGAATCTTCCTTTTTAGCCTAACCCGGGACGGGGGGAAACTCTGTCCAAGAAACTGGCTTGTCTTTATTCATCTGCAATGGAATGACTGGGACTTAATCCACAAATTCCAGCATCTAATTTTCCCCTGGGGAGGGGGAGGAAAGGCTCTGTGTAAACAGCAGAAAAACACTCTCTACCAAGTGCTTGTCACTCAAAGGAGGTCCCAGCTCATTGGCCACATGTTGGTTGTAATCTTCAGAGGCCTTAACATTTACTGGGCAAAATGTTGTTTGGGGAACGGAGGTTAGGTGTGTTTGGTTTTTTTTATGTGTGCGCCCTGCTATATGGTTTTGCAGCCGTAACTTTGTCTATGCAATCTAGCATGCAAACACTGAATTCCTTAATTCCAAGTAAGAAAATACATCGTCCTGATGCTTTAGGTCGAATTTGCCCTTCAAGCTCTTAAGCTGCACCCTCATTTTCTTAATGTTGATTGCTTTGCTTTCTGATGTTGTGACCTGGCCTTGGCCAAGGAGAGCTGGGTCCTTTTGCGTCCCTATAAGATGCGGGTAGGTAGTGCAGAAGCAATACTGCAGAGCCATAGCTCATGCCTGGGGGATGTTATGTATTCATATTCTGGAATGGTATATTGTCTGAAATCAAGCGTTTTCAAAGGACGGGCATGATGTGCACTGTTCAGCTATCTGTTATGATGAGCAGCCCACTTTGCAAGCTCAGTGCTAACTAGAGAAAGAGAAGCTGTTTCACTCAATTGGTCTCCCCAGCAAAACTCAGGCTGCAGCCCCCCAGCCACCTTGGAGGTTCAGCCTAAGTTGCCTACAAACTACTGCAGAGAGATCACAGCCAGTTGCTATAGCCCATAAAGTAATTGAGCCTCTGCCCGGCCTTCCTCTCAAAGCATGTTCAGTGGTTGGCTGCACATAAACAACCTAGCTTGTGCCTCAGTTTACTTCCCTACTGCTCAGTGATGTCCCAAGACTTAATTAGCAATTACAAAGCATACTGAAAGCAGCATTTAAGTGCTCTAACAGGACAATGTTACTGCAATTAGTATATTCCAGCAGGTTGTGCTCCTGCTCATGATTTGTTGGCAAGAGACACGTTACCTGGAAGTCGCAGCGCAAGAAAGGGGAAAAAACCGTGGCGTGTACAAACGCCCATGGGGCAATTGGAAGCAACCCTCCTTTCTCCCCTTCGCTTCCCTCCCAAGGTGAACACCACTGGAGCCTTAGCACAGGTCCTGGGTTCTCTCAGAAAGAAAGCGATTGCTATCAGAGCATGCATCAATAGGACCCCTATGTTCTCTGCATGTGCCTGACAGGCGGAGATGTATGTATATTAGTCCCAAATTATGCAGACTATCACTCATCACTCCCCTCTGAGTATTTGTTACATGAAGGCTTCTGCGCAGCTCTGTTCTCTTGTAAACTTTCCTATTAAAAGCCTCTCCCCTTCCCCCTTCCCTCTTTCCTTTTTATTTTATTTTTTTTTTCTTCCTTCCCCAGGCTTGCTTCCCTCAGCCAGCATGGTGCTTTATCTCAACCTTGGTCTAGTGCCTGAATGAGGCCTCTCAAAAGGTACTTCCTTTCTGGCCTCCGTTCACGTTGGTGAAAAACATGCCTCTCCTGAGCCTCTGAGTCGAGCTGAAGGAGGATATGAAGTCAACAAGTATAATATGAAAATAAATAAAAATCCAGTTCAAACAAACCACTTGCCTCAGTAAATAGTTTCTGGCCCATGTTCAGCACTGCCCAGCAAATCTTCTTGGCTATCTTGTTTTCAAACTGCTGGAAGGTCTAATCCTTCAAAGCTTACCTTGTTTTGGAGCACTTAATTCAACTCATGCTGAAATTACTCAGGTATTATCATGTATTGGTGATTCATGATGGCTCTGTTGGAAAATGAAAACGAAGGCGTCTAATCAATAAAATTATTTTCTTTCTTTGAACTCGTTCCAGGTCAATTTTTCTTGGCAGTTTTTTGGCTTCCTGAATTATACTGACCAAAACCATGAATAATGATCTAAAATTGCACAATATACAGAAACCATCTGTTAGATAGAAACCGGAGGGGTGATGTCATTGGGCCACTTCTAATCTGAAGCTAATGTTCTGCCAGTGATGATGTCATAGCTTTGGCAACCCACTGGCAGAGTCCAGTTCATTAAGGATGAGTAGGTATTGAGAGGAAGTTTATGTTTCTAATCAAGAGTTTATTTTCTTGTGCTGTGTGGCTACAAGGGAACAATAGGAAAGGATTTACCAATAATTTGCAGGGAATGGGTTTTAAGACATTCAGTTCAGTGGCAGCTAATTAATGAACATGCCAAAGTCCATCAAAATTTGCTTGGTCTCTCATGAGACTCTTCCTGACTGCACATGAACAGCAGGATCTAGTCAAACCTGAATGAAACCCTCACAAGAACTGACTTCACCCAGCCTGCCCCCGTAAATCAATTTGGAAGATCAGGTTTTGGCCGTCCAGACCAGATCCTCCTGAAATCTTTTAGATGATGTCACTGGGACCTGGATCATGGCTCGATGCCCTAATCACAGTGAGATCAACTGTAAATCTCCAAATGATTTCAATGAAACAAATATTGTGGACTGAAATCTCTCCTGTCATGCTAATGCATAGGGTACGTAGGCATAGCCAAAGCAGTTCAAACTCCATCTTTCTCAATATAATAACGTCCCTGACCATGGGCAAAGCCAGATGCTTCAGAGAAAGGAATAAATCATGGTATGTTATAATCTACCCCACATTAGGTCTCATCTTGATATGTTATACTTGCAGACTGATTTATGCCTTGAAACCTTGTGATTCATTTCCCATCCAGAATATCACTAATTCTGATAAAGCTGGATAATCTTGATATCTGTATACATTTCCAGTCTGCCTTCAGAGTCTCTCCAAGTTCTTGACTTTAATGAGATCCACAGTCTAATTACGCTTTGTTTAACTGCGTTGATTTAAAGAATGGTTAGGATCACGTCATATCTCACTACAATTGAAATCAACGGCAACATTCCTCTTGACTTCAGTAACACATCATCCATATTTTAACTGTAGGAATGGGGGATCTCTATAATGTCTTGGGGCTTTGCCACATCCAACAGAATATTTAGTGTTCTCAAAAGTTCTGAACTTCAACTTTTTTTTTCCAGTTCCTATAAAATATTTGTTCCCTTTCACTTGCCCATGTTTATCAAGGGCCATAATTTAATTAGTCTTTCAAGTGACAGAAATGATATATTTCTGGTTAGATAGAAACTTATGCTCTATAAATAAAAAAAAATGTGTTTAATAGTATTCTTATTCTGCATTACATCACAAGATGATAAGATATTAGTCGTCATTTTAAATTCAGCCGTCCAGGCCTCCTCGTTTAAGAAGCATGAATAAAATGGTTCGTTTTAAGTTTCAAATTTAATTATTTGAAACTGAACTGCCAATACTATCTTGTCATCTATTTTATTACCAGGAATTCTACCTTTCCACTTAATTTGCAGAACTTCTTGGCTGTTGCTAAAACATTTCTTAATGCATACGTATAATTTGATGCTTGCCCTGGACTGATGGAATTTAAAACAGTATTTTACCAGTACCATTTTCAGAAAACAATATTGAATGTCCCTTCTGAATAGTAACAGAAGCATATTTTACAACTTCTAAATATGAATTTCTGTTTTTATATAGGGACAGACTAGTCACACAACTGTAGGCAAGTCAGCAACTGCAATTGTAGCAGTCAGACTCTGGAGCCAATGTGCACATTGATATTATCAACTATGTGTAAGCAAAAAGAAATTCCTCCTCTTGCTTTCCAACTTTAATAGTTATTTTATATTAAACGAAAATCTAGGTGTGAATCCATTTGAGATTTCCGAAATGCGATCGAGCTGATTTTTAACATCTGATAGACATATGGGAGTTGATCAAAGAGGCTGTTTGGGGCAAAATCAATTTCTTTTAGCAAAATGTCTTTTAAATAAATTTGGACCCCCCCCAAAAGGTGCCTTAGTTGAAAACTGTTTAGTTTAAGGTGTATATATGTATGTGTGAGTATAAATATGTATGTATATATATGTGTGTGAGTGTATATGTGTATGGATAGATATCTCTATATCTATTTTTTAAATAAAATATTTTGGTCACAGGGTAATTTTATCCATGAGTTCTGAATCCTGGGAAGGTGACATTTAGTTTGACGCAAGTTTAAAAAAAGAAAAAGGAGACATGTTTACAAAGTAATGTCCTATTGGTTGTGGTCTTTTCTGTGTTGCTTTGGATGTTTTGCTTAGACCCAAAATAGAGTACAAAAATGTCAACAGTATGTTACAATGCAGTGGAAGATCCAATGATCCGATCCATGATCCAGTTGGAAGAGAACGTTGACTGGAAAGGAAAGACACATTTGCTGAAACTATCTCAAATATAAAAGACCTGATTTAACAGTAACAGAGTAATAAATCTCTTTTAAACATGCACATTCAATGGATACTGATGATTTAATTTGGCCCCATGTTGAAATTTTGTTGAAAGAAAAATTGAGATGGTTTCCTGGCATGTAAGATTGTCCTGGTAATAAATATTTAGGCTTGGATTCTGCCCATGATTCTGTAGACCCGTTTATTACACATGCAGGTTGCCAATTGAAGTTAAATGGATCACTTTAAGCATGTAACAACGTGTCTGCAGAATCCTGATATCGCAGCAGTATGGACAAGCTTCAGAGATGAGCTAGGCATTCAGCTTACAAGGTGTATTACTCCCAGAAAATGACATTACATTGAAATATCTGTACTCATTGATGCTACCCATTTTGTGATGATGTTTTCCAGGCCCTATGTCAAAAAGGTGGCGGAGATGAGTAGATCCATTGATCCACCTCAAGCAAGACCCAGGAAATCACCCTCCCACTTCACTTGGTCTTGGTAAGGCTGCAGCTGGAGTACTGTATCCAGTTCTGGGCTCCGCCATTCAGAAAGGACATGGAGAAGCTTGAAAGAGTCCAGTGATGAGCCACACGCATGATCCAAGGACAAGAGGGCAGGTCTTATGAAGAGAGGCTAAGATCCATGGGATTCTTCAGCCTGGAGAAGCGAAGGCTCAGGGGTGACTTGGTGGTAGCCTATAAGTAAGTAAAGGGTGTGCGCATCAGGAACTGGGAGAATGAATGTCTATTCACAAAGGCACCCCAAGGGAAGGCATGGTCCAATCGTCACAAACTCCTGGAAGACCGTTTTAGGTTCGACATAAGGAAAAACTTTTTTACTGTCCAAGTCCCCAGGGCCTGGAATAGACTCCCCACAGAGGTGGTGCATGCACCTACTCCAGATACTTTCAAGAAATACTTGGATGCCTATCTTGTATCCCAGGATCATTTGACCCCAGCTGACTTCCTGCCCTTTGGGCAGGGGGCTGGACCCGGTGATCTTGTGAGGTCCCTTCCAGCCTTAAGGTCTATGATCTTTTTAAGGGAATCCTTTGCTAACAGCATACCTGCTTTTTCTCCTTTATTTCACAGGTTTCAATTTCCTATGCTACATTTTCAGTAGACATGCCCACACTTAATGATATATATGTTCCTACTACCCATTTGCTTTGAGAATGTTTGCTTCTAAAACAGGGGATAACAGATAATGCAACTCTCCCTATTTTTTTGTTCAAAGAAAATCAGACTAACCTAAGTGCTACCACCCGGAAGAATGAAAGAAAATGCTCATGTCAATGGCCGTTTTGAGGGAGAGGAGGGAGGGAAATCTACATCTATAAATTTGTAGCCCATTTGGGACTTCAAATGCTTCACTTATCTCGTACTGTAAACTTGGAGCTGTAGAGTAATACTCACCAGACAAGTCATAAATCATGACTCAAGACAGGTGCAATAAATACCAGTGTCAAAAAGTTACCAAGTAAAATTATATTGTTTTGACAAGGCGTCCAGATGCGTTGACAACAGAGCGAGTAAATGGTCTTTTTTCTGAGAGTCTGCATTAGTGCAGCGTAGGTGGTGAGGAGCATGCTGGAAGATAGGCACCCAAGAAAAATAACCCAAAGGCTTAAAGACTTATCATCAAAACTATGCTACTGCTGAAAAACACCTAGCAAGGCATTTATCTTGTATGCATGTCTTCTTTTCCTTTCCCTTTCTGAATAAATATACACTAGGACAGTGCAGCTCCTTTGTGGGTTTATTAAAAAAAGGTCTAAATGCTACACAGAGATCTTATGTTTTTAATTGAAATTCTGGATGTGAGGGAGGTTGGTGCCCATGTGTCTTCAGTCTTTCTTTTAAAACACGTCTATATTCTTATCAACGTAGCGTGTAATTGCTTCAGAAATGCTATAATTTTTTTTCCTTGCAATTCAGCCAAATCGAATCAGGAACAGTGCTCCGAATCAATGAATCGAATCAATGCCCCCGATTCAGGCTGAATTTGTATCTGAATCTGAATCCAAATTGAATATGGCCCATTGTGCACACCCGTAGTTTAAAGTGCTTGGCTGAACTGGGGCCAAAGAGCTCAGCCATTTGCTGGATCTACTAGGAGGTGACTTGTCCACGGTTAAACAGAAGCAAATATTTCAACCCCTATCTTCTGAATCCTAACCTATTGCCTTCGGCAGAAAACCATCCCTCATTCCCCGACTGTGTGGAGTCCATCTCCTCGAGCTTTAACTTTCAGGGACTTTCATGTATCCAATGGAAGAGCTTTTTGTAACTGAAATTTTTAAGCACGCGCATTTTCAGAGGATACAAAAGACATGTTCTTCAGCATGTGCTCTTGATTTTGGCAGGGAGGGAGGAATGGGGGGCATTCTTTTATTGTTGAATCTTAGGGGCATTTAATAATAATAAAAAAGGTTTTTTTCTGTTCCTGAAGGGGAGGACAGAACGCCCCCAAAACACTGAATGCTTCTTCCCTGGTGTGATCTTTGTTATCAGTTGTTATCCAAGTCCTCATGAGAAGCTGGAAGCAAAGCCACAGAAGACTTTACTTGACCTCAAAAGAAGGGAGTGAGCTTGCCTCCTGGATTTAGGGTCCTGCTGCTGTACCTGGTTGTGGTTTTGCAGCCGTGGACCGCAAGACCTAGCACAAGCATCCTGTAAAAACCAAGCCAATGTGTTGCTGTCGAAAGGAATGTGCTACCATAAATGAAGGCACTTTAAGGTCAAAGATCATTGTGTATAATTAGCACAGGCCATTCAAGGAAGAATAAAAATAATGTTTTACAAGCTGGTGAGAAAGAAAGTAAAAAAAAAACAACAAAAAAAAGCCTCCGAGTCCAAGAACGGCAACAGCACATTGTTGGGTGTGCGTGCGTGTTTTATATTTTGTGTAAGTGCATTTCTGGCATGAGGTGTCCATGTGTGTGTTCCATTACCACATCACTAAGTTTTCTTGAAAAATACAAATTGCCTTGTAAATTTGATGTAATTTTGATATATAAAAAGCTGCCTTTTTTAAAAAAAAAAAAATGTTCAAGTCATTTTATCATCACGTTATCTCTTCCCTCCATCTAAAAAACCTTTCTGATGTTGAGAAAATACACAAAGTTTGACAGCCAGAGCAAAATGAAATCTGAAAATATCCTTGGTAGATGTGGCTCGTTTCAAAGCAGGCTCTTGGGAGACATGAATGGATGCTGTGCTGTAAAAATGGAAACAATTCACAAAGGGGAAAGCAGTGTACAGCCAAAGTAAGTGGCCCATTAAAGATACTCTTGGGGCTATACAGTTGCCCATTTCATTTAAAGAGAATAAAATATATTTTAAGCTGTGTTCAAGGACATTATAGTTGATTAATTGTATCAAATGGGAAGTGACTTACTTTGTAATTACTAATTAGAGGTAAACTGCAGGTCAGTCGCCACAGGAAGGGCGGTTGAGTTGGATGCATGTGCATAGTGTCTACAAGCCTATAGCCCAGAAGAATGTGAACATGTCCCATGGCAAGATGGCCCTCCTCCCCCAAATTTTAAACTGTATTAATAAATCAGGCATTTGAGTGGACTTTTTCAAAGGGGGTCCCCTTTTGTTGGGCCCACAAAAGTGTCGCACGTAAACCAAGTGGCGATGAGTTAAACTGCTTGTTCCTATTGGATTCTAAGCTCTTCCAAGTGGGCTCTTGGGCTGCTCGCATCTAGTCAACGTTGTCACTCGGTGATTTCGGGGCCCTTGGGTCTTGTTTGAAAGGGACCGAGACAGTGCTTGCAGGGTTAACTATCTGGCCTGCAGGCTTATTAGCAAGTCCGTTAATGTGACTATGACACCCCTCCTCAGAGCAGCTGCTGTATGGTTGCCCACATTATGAACACCAGACAGCCAGATAGCAAGCCCTCTAGATCTGAACTGAGGATGTAACTGAACTCATGGATGAGACTTGCTATTCTTAATTAGGAAAAGTCTGTACATTAATTTGGATAGAGCCATATTAAACTGGTTTCCACATCTGGATGAAATCTGCTGGCCAACTTTGTTGGTGTCTGACAGTAAGAGCCCTTAAAGAGGTCGTAACAAAGAGGGAAAATGCACCGGAAAAAGGTTTGCATCCATGCATTACACAAGTTGGGGGAAGTTGCAGATACTCTGGAGGACAGGGCTAGGTTGCAGAATAACCTAGATAAACTGGAGAAACGGTCCCCAGACAATAAGATGAGATTCAGCCAAGAGAAGTGCAAAATCCTGACTATGAGCATGAGTAAACTTTGGAACAGGCTACCTAAACACACTGCTGAACCTTCATCCTTGGAAGTTCTCAAGAGCAGGCTGGATAGAAAATTGGCGGAGATGTTTTAGGGATGAACCGGCCTTCAGCAGGGGACTGGACTAGATGACCTCATGAAGTGCCTTCCAGCCCTACTTTCCTATGATCCTGTACCCGAGTGTCTTCATTTCTACTGCCTCCACAGCCTTCCCTAAGCTCTACGATATGTTGGCAACATCTTAAAAATATATAATTAACAAAGATGTAATGAACTATTCTATCCAAGGGATTATATCACCTCTTGAATCCTGCTCTAGTTCAATTTGTGCACAGTTGAGCATGAGAATAAGCTGCCTTCAAAAGCTGAAAGTGTTCATTGTTTTGTTACGTTGCAGTCTTAGAAACCATAGGTAAAAATTGGAATGTAAAATTTCATCCAAGGAAGTCATGTAAGTTAGATGGACTGAGGGGTAGAGTGGTATACATCATCCATTAAATAGGTAGGGATTGGGTTGTTCTGATATACAATAATAGCCCTCCTCTTCTTAAATTGTAGTGTCCTTTGATTTTTGGTTAATGAAATACCTACTCCATATGCCCAAAAAGCATTCTTGAGTTCAGTTTCTTGGTGGAACAACATTTTTAATGGGGTCAATTCAAGCTAATTTCAGCAGAATAATTCTTTTTTTCTAATGCTGTGATTTTGGATTCTGTTCCGGCTGGATTTTCATAATGCACTGTCATCTCAAACAGATTTTTTTCTTTCTTTTTGTTTTTTGGGGCTTTTTTGATACCCATCACTTCTTCCTGCCTCTTCTCTCTCTTCTCCAGCTTTGTCCCTGGACCTCTCAGTGACCCCAGTGTTGGCACTTCATCCTTATGATGATTGTGGCCCTATTTTCCCTTGTTACACTGGTTTTCCCTATTGACTCTTGCCCTTTGCATCTTGCCTTAGAAGCTGTCATCCTCTGCAAAGGAATTCCCCACAGGACACTTAAACATTTGCTTTTAATCTGAACCCAGAGTTTACATTGAACTCTGTAAACAAAATCAGGAGGACCTTCATAAAGCAAAGCACATGCATATCAACAGCCATTTTTGCTGACACCGGGCTTGATCTTTGTCCACGTTGCAAAATAAAAAGGGCAAAGGGCAGAGTTCAAAAGCGGCCACTTACCTCCAGGATTATTGAAAATAAAAAGCCAGCGGAAACCCTCTAGAGTAATTTGCGGAAACTTTTTTTTTCCTTAGGAAGGATGTCATTATATTGTTTTTAAGGTTAGGTCTGTTTATAGGAATAAACACTTGAGTGAAAGCAGGCACAAAATGCTCGAAAGCCAGCAAAATACAGCTAGCCACGTGATCTGATGCTGCAAACAGGCATCGGGAACACGTTCAAGCATCTGCTCACCTGAACATCTGACTAGATGTGTCGTCATATGGACACATTACTGAGCCTGTATCTATGCCCTGATAGGGCAGTTGGCATGTGTATCCCTACAAGATTATTACATTGAACAAAACAGAATTAAAAGGTCCGGTTGGCTTGATTATCTGAGCTTAATGACTTCAGTCCAGGGGATCAAGCAGAGCCACTTCCACTCAGTGATCCCTGGTAACGTCTCTGATGGCCAAGAGCTTCCGGTTCAACAAAAATGCCAAAGATAAAGATACAGACACCATTTTTGTCATATGAAAGAAGACTTCAGTGAAGTTGTCTTAAGATCAACTGGAGGAGAATGGAGAAGATTTGACTCATGCAAATTCTCCAGAAGAGTCCAGAATTGGAAAGCTTAAATCAACTTAAAATGGACCTATTTGAATGGATGTGGCACGTTCTGGAAACCAGTCCTTATTAAGGTGTGTCAAGATGGGCACCCAAACTTGCACGTACCCCAAATTACTGGCCACATACAAAAATCTATGTTGCAATAAAGCCAGAGTTAGACCATGCAGGGCATCTTGTTATAATGTCCTGAGGTTTTGTCCTAACGGTGAAACCTATTCTCGTGGACCGAGCAAACTTTTCCCCATGTGTTTTAATGAATGCCAAGTACAGGCACTTCATGAATGCAATCTAGTGGTTGTTTTGAAAATAACCACCGACCCCCTGGATCTGTTTCTGATAGTCCACTCTCACCAACATGTGCCTCTACACATATCATCCCTTTTGCATTCCCATATGGTATTGTTTCCTCCCATCCTTCCCTCATCCCCCATTTCTGTCCCCTGGCTCTAAGATAACCAGTTTGCCGTGTGGCTGTGCATAGCTTTGCCGGGTGTTTTTTACCTTCAAAAGGCTGATCCACCCCATCAAAGTCAGTGGGGAACAGGCTGGAGAGTTCTGGCCTGTGCTACTTCTTCCTTCTCCCTATTAGTTCAACTTCTCTTCCTCCTCTTTCAACCTGTACAAGTTGCAATACAAACACCATGCCTGTAAGCTGTCATTTCACAACTTACACACCTGCCATGTAGAAAACATGTAGAAAATGCCATGCTGGGCATAAGGAAAAAACGGTTTTATTGTCCGAGCCCCCAAGGCCTGGAATAGACTCCCTCCATAGGTGGTGCAAGTACCAACTCTGGACACTTTAAAGAAACATTTGGATGTCTATCTTGCTGGATGGTTAGCTTGCTTATCAGCTGGATCCTCTGACCCCCTCTGACTTTCTGCCCTTTGGAACGAGGGCTGGACCCGATGATCTTACGAGGTCCTTTCCAGCCCCTAATGTCTATGAAATCTATTAAATCTATGAAATTCGTGTGCATAAAGAGCATCTGGGGCCTGACATTGAAATAACTGAGATTCCCAGTCAATGGTCTAATTACATTAGCTCTTCCTATTGTGCTGTCTCTATATCGAAAAGCCAATCGAATATACATGTACGCATGTGTACTGCACTGAAGAAGCAGTGTCTTTTATTATCAAGCAGTAGATTACTTTTGTCCTGGATGTTTCTGAATATTGTCCCTCAATTTAGTGAGTTGATTGCTCACGGGGAAAAAAATCATGAAGCCTTAGCTTGATAACGGGATACACATGGAATATATCCTGAAGTTGCATAGTTTCATAGTTGGTAGGATCGGACCTGAGCAAATCCAGCTTCAGCTTGTGCCATTTCCTAGCACGGATTTTTACCCAGCTCTTCCCAGGGAAGTAACTATAATATTGATGTCGGGGGGGGAGGGTGGATCTTTTGTGGTTGTATTATTATTATCTAAGAAGCTGCAATGGTAGCCTCACATAAAATGTTTTGAGTCCTTTTTCTACTTCCATCCTTATAATTTCACTGCTGGTTTTGGAGAGAAAAATTGTAATCAGAGCCGATCGTCATTTTTTGACAGAACCTTTATGTTGGAACACGCTTGCTTGCGACATTTATGGAACGTCAGGACACGTCTGCTTGCAAAGTCGAAGCTTTTCGGGGAAATGTTCTGGTTTCAGTTGGCAGGTTAGTACAAAGTAAGAAAAAAGGGAATCTGGGCATTTAAAAAGGGTTCTGTTGGAGGGGGACTAATGGATTTGTGAAGAAAACATTGGCCTTTTTAATCCAGTGTTTTACAGGCAATTATGCCCTGCTCTGACACACTGAGGATGCAGAAAGAAAAACTGCTTTAATTGGCAGGACTTTTTGTTTCCAGCTCCCCGTTCCATCAAGAGTGCAATGAATGTGGAGGTAGCACTAGGGTGAATAATTTTAGCGGGGGGAAAAATACCCCAGGATTTTTCAAAGTCAAGAGGAGAAGGGTGGAAAAAGCCCACAACCCATTCTTCTTTCCACATCTGTTTTTGTTTTGCCGTTTATCAGCCCGCTGTTTCACAACAGGGCCCTTTTTTTGCAGGGGGGTTGGGAGGAGAGGCTGCTTGCAATATTAATCTCCCAGTGTGACTTATAGAATATCAGGGACTACGGGAAAGAAAAGCTTTTAGCTGGCTTCTGCTTTTTCCTTCCTTAAGACTGGAGATAAAGATTGGCTGCCCACCGTGAGCTCAGCTGAAAAGGGCAATTCATGCATCCCCTCTTATCAGCACTAAAAGGGAACATTGGAGTTTGCCCTCCGTACTGTGTGGTGATAACTTTGGTCCCACATAAGGAGGTTTGTGGGGGTGTGAAGATAAGACAAGCTTTGAGCTGATACCTGCCCAGACAAAAAGTAGACTTTTTTCTCTCTGGTCTGTAGGGAGCGTGCGTGGGCATCCTCGAAGACACTGGTAATGATAATGTTTTGTCTGCACTTCCAGTCAAAGATGCAGTGGAAATAAAGAAATGATGCACTGATGAGAGTGTGGTTATCAGCATGCATTGGCCTGCACATTGCTACTTTCCCAGAAGTGGGAGCGATTGGCAAGCAATAAACTCATTTTTTTTCTGACAAATGCAATATTTGCTTGGCATTTGCTTCCATCCTGGTCTTTGAAATCTATGTGCCGCGTGGCCTAGCATAGCAACATCACTTTGCTTTTCCCAGATCTCATGGCAGGACACGTAGTCGTGTCTACTCTTTTTTACCAGAATGCTCTCCAAGGTAGGCTGACCTAAATGCAACCACATCTTTCAGGGGTGCAGGTTGTAACCATGCTGGTCTAAGCACATAGGCAGATAAGGTTCTTTGGGTAAATCTGATATTTTTTATTAGACCAACTCAAATAGTTGGAAAAATTTCATTTCAAAGGGCAAAATTGGTATCTTCCATGTTACAGGGGTATAAGGTGTAGATGTGTTGGTCTAAGGACACAGGAAAACAAGGTTCTTTGGGTAAATCTCATTTTTCCAATTATTTTTCCAACTATTTAACTTGGTCTAACAAAAGATATCAAACTGACCACATCTTTCATGAATAAAGCCCAAGAGAATTTAAGAAATTGAACCTTATTTACTTTTTTGTACAAGGATGAAATTCATTTGTTCAGAGGGAAAGATAGTGAGCGATTTTGCTGCATGTTCCAAAAAAGATATTCAGTGTTATTTTTTTCTGTCTCCATGCCCTGTTTTCTCTGTGTGCTACTCCAGTCCTTATCAGAAAGCCACATTTCTTGGGGCACCCAAAGCTTGCTCCTTATTGCATCTAGTAGTCTTCTTCTGGGAAAGGTACAAATAAAATAGATTTCTTCATTCCGTAACTTTTTAACCACTTCTGCTTTGGTAGGAAATGAAATGAAAGGCTTTGACTTGTTTAAATCCATTTGTGATATAGCAAAACCAATGTATGGTTTCATGGACTTGTACATGGTTAGAAAAACAATCAGATGTCTGTAATGTTGGTTATATTTGAAAACACCATATCTATTGTTCTCCTCTTGGGATTAACAGAGGTCAATTGAGTGACATCAGTGTAAAACCAGTGTAAGTGAGAGAAAAATAAGTTTTGAGTACTAATGTGTTTTACAAAACTCTATTATAGAAACACACAGAGATATCACCTACTTAAGATGGTGTGAATGGGCTGGTTTCCCATTACCCGACCTGTTAGTGAATGAAAATATTTACCTTGAAAGAATATCAGTGATGCCAGACAGATGGTAGATGTGAATGATTCGATGCAGATGGGAGCTGAAGAGGCAACTCAAATGGGTGCTACCTTTTTCATCATCAAACATCACATTTCAGCCGGCACCTTCTAACTTCTTAGCCTTTATGTGAAGTAACTAAAATATATAACATCATTTTTGGCTGTTTTTCAGTTTTGCTGCAAAATTTGGGTTGTCGCCCTCCAGCTCTGCATTAGTGACTGAGCTATTATGACATAAGGCAATTCTTTTATGGGGTCCCCATGGTGGTTGTCTATCAGTAAGTAACACGCAAACCTACTGCTTTTGGACTCTGCCGTATAATTGCGAGTCTGAGGCACGGTGCAGTTAATTCATAAGCCGTTGTTAGCAAGCAGTGTTCCCTCTATATTGGCCACCATAAAGACCAAGTTACTAGCGTGTGTTTAGTTTATATGTGTTTGCATATTTAAAACATGGTGTTCGTTATGGAAGCCAGCAGTTTAACCAGATTCAAAAGACATTGGGCAAGGAAAGGGACATCAGTAACTATTGAGCATGGGAGTTAAGGACACAGCCTCTGAATGAGAACTTCCTAGACTTTAAATGCTGGAGGCTGCAAGTGGGACCGGAAAAACCCGGGTCAAACCCCTGTTCAGCAACCACTCTGACACAGGAGACTGGGCAAGACGGACCTATGGTCTAAGCCAGTGAATGGCAGTTTTTATGTTCCTATGTGTGTATATGTGTGTGCGGGAACGTTAGAGACTGAAGCTAAAGATTTTAAAAGTCAAATGTCCGGATGCACAGTTGTAATGGTAGGTTAATTGTTATGTAAAGAAATGCAGAACTTCATGAGCCTTCAACTACTTTCCTGCCCACTAGGCCCATTGAAGCGGATAGGAGTAAAGAAGCTCTGCTGCAGGTATTAACCACGAAGCCAAATGCATAGCTAAATTCTGCTGAACCAATGGCAAGGCAATTAGGATGAGATTTATGGGAGTTTTAAACTAAGCACTTGCCATTGGGAGAAAGGGAAGCTTACTGGACACAGTTTGTGAAACATGACCCTGTAAGTAAAAACTCTGTGCGATGAAGGCTGGCCTTCAACAAACTTTCTCTGGCTGATCGAGTCAATGAAATTACTGATAGACTTGCCAGAATCGCAAGACGACCAGCACGCCAAATATTTAGTCAAAAATAGCGAGAGCAGTCTGTAGTATTCTAGTGAAAAGTACTGTAAGGACATGTTTTACCTGCTTTAGAAAAATGCAATAATAGTAATTTTAACTACTGTGCTTGTTCTAATAGATAAATATTTTAAGAAAGTGGTGCAAGTACTTATTGAATGAAATGAACAATTTGACATTCCTGTCCTGTTCGTTTGTTCTTATCCCTTTTAATTAGAAAAAAACTCATTCAATAGGTAAAAAATAAGGATAATAAATAGATTTCCAAACAGCTAAAATATCCTGATCCAAAGCCTACTGGATCCAACCTAAACTCTGCAGCATTTTATTCCTGCTGCCTTATTGAGTCAGTTGAGTCAATAAGTCATAATCGATCACTTAATTACTTAGTAATCCTGGGGATTCATCTGGAGGCTTCATTAGATTTTCATTACAAACACTTCCATTTAGGTTTTAATATTCTGGTTTGAATGAAAGCACTGGTTTTGCATTAAATCTGTATGAGAAAACAAACTCCTAGAATTTGGGCTTGTCCGTTTATAGTTTTGTCCTTTTCAGACCTAGTCTAGAGACCGACTTAAATACAAGCTTATCTCTAAATCTGTGTTCTGTTAAACACCTTCAAGAGCAAACTGGATGCTTATCCTGCTGGGATCCTGTGACCCCAGCTGACTTCCCGCCCTTTGGGCGGGGGGCTGGACTTGATGATCTTCCGAGGTCCCTTCCAGCCCGAATGTCTATGAAATCTATGAAATCCCACTGCTTCCCATATAACTTTTTCAGCCTATTTAATGGTTGAATTTTGAAATGTGACAAAACCAAAGTTTTCTTTGCTTGTACATTTGGCAACACACATGAAAGAAAAAGGCAGGCCCTGATCCTTCATTAGCACCTTTAAGGACCCGTGCTCCCGGAGGTCCCAGCCACCACTCAAAGTTGGGTGGTGCCATTTGGGCAGCGTAAGCATTCGCCGTATTTGGAACTTTGTTTTCTTCCCCCCCAAGGTTTCACTGAACTTATTCCCATTTCTTTGGTCTAGAAAGCAGTCTGGAAATCTCATGTGAGCAAGATTTCCAATGCCCCCTGGTTTCAAATGAGTAAGAACAGATTTTCTTGTGGCATCTGATATTTCTGCTTCAGGTCTGTAACCAAGTGAGCGAACATGAACTCTGCAGATCTTTTAAGAAGTTGACGCAACTTTTCCAAACCTCAGAAACAAGGTTTCAAATTCAGTTAAGGGCTTTGTGTAAAGTATTCAGGTTGGTTCTTATTTTATCCCAATTAGTTTGTCCAAACCTAGCAATTTATTGGCTACATATATGTATATAATTTTGTTGAGACCTGACTTGTAAAAATAAAGGTAAACTAATCATTGAAATGCAGTTTCCAAACTCCTGTTTCTATAAACCACGTTGACCTAGCACTTGATTTGCTCACCTAATTGAACTGATTCATGATGCAAGTGGATGTTGCAGTCTTGGTTTGTAGCCCAATTGATATTTTGGTTGCCTCAGGCTACTATGAAGGCAGAGGCTTGATTTGCATTGAGTGATTAGTCCTGACAGCGGCAAGAGACAATTAGCTTGCTGGTCTCACATGAAATGCCTGGCCTGGATTTTTCTCTCCCAGAGGACTGAGTCCTTCCAAATCATACATGCAGGAATGGGAAAGTGCCTCCCAAAGAAGCATTCAGAGGCATGAATAATAATGAAGGAAGAGCAAAGACTGTGGGGAGCAAACAATGGAAGGAAGGCAGCTTATTGTTTTAGGGAGAAATGCCCCATATGGTTGTGAATGTTGACTAGATACGTTTATTAATAAGCTGTATATAATCTGCTTGAATTTCAATGAACCATTAGAAATTTTACTGTGCAACTTAGAATTGAATCAGCACTAAAATGCTCCGGTGTTATATTTCTAAGCAGCCGGAGTCTCTTTCACTTATTGTGCTATGGAAGCATCTTAATTTTTCTAGGATCCCTCTCTCTGCCTTTCTTAATTGTTGAAAGAGCTGCATAACCCCATGCTCTTGCTCTTTCTGATGTTCATTATAGGTGAACTACATATTAAGTTTGGTACTTCTATTGTGAGATACTACATAAAGGCTCATTAGCCCATGCTAATGTGCAGTAGCAAAGGAGAACCGATTTTTTTTTGCACTGCTTAGTGTGCAGTAGACTAATATTACTGTGCATTAGTGCATTAGCGTGGCTTTTACTGTGATGCACTAATGCGTGGTAGAAAAGTGTACTGTGAACAGTATAATAATGCCCGCTGTGAACAGTGCATACATTTTTCTACCTCCCACCTACCTGTCTCACACCCATTAACTCCCATCCCATCTGATCTTCCCTGCCACACATTTGCATTTTCACAGACCTGCATTTGACATATTGGCTTAACCTTCTAGTCCACCCAAGAGAAAACACGAACTCTATTAGACTCTCCCTGTGCCTGAAGAAGGGTGTTTGTGCCCCAAAGCTCGTAAAGAGCAATTTTTTCAATCACAGCATTTAGCCGAAGAACCTTGTCCACATTTATAATTGCTCTGACTCACGGAATGAGGAAGTCATCTTCTCTTTAATTCACAGCACAGACTGTCAAAGCTAAAACAAATGGGCTTTTTTGAACAGCCTGCTGAAATCAACTTAAATTTAAATTCAAACTTAAGTTTAAATTGTGAGATTCTCCGGCTTCAATCTGTTTTGCAAACCTGCTGAGCCCCCATAAAATCATCTGAAAGGATTCGAAGCCCATGCATCTCAAGAAGCTTGTCCATTGCTAAGGGACATGAAGATAGCTGCAGAGAAGACTGTCTGCCCAGCCAGTTTTGTTATAGAAAGTAGTGATCTGGCTTTTATTAGTATGTATGGAGGGAGCTGAAAGTTTCCATATAGGTAATCCTAGGAAGAAAGTCCCTCGATCGCCAAATGTTCCCCAATGCCTGATGCATCCTGGGAAGGAAAGTTCCCCGATGCCTGATACATGACAGGCAATGACTATGCCAGATACTTGCAAACTGCATAGTGAACATGACTTAGAAAAACCATGTCTCAGGGTAGGAGGTGAGTACAGTCGGCGTGGTGCAGCCAAATTCTCAGCCCGTCAAAAAAACGACAATGTAAAGACGACTGTCGAGGTAATTTCTTTTTCTTTTACAGATCCATTTTCAAGGAACCTGACTAAACCTCCCCACATTGATCACCATATAAGATGGCTACAGCTTTTGGACCCATACTGTGAGGGTCAGATTTGTATGGGTGGGCGAGAGGGGAATGACTTAATTAGCTGTTACCAATCTTTTGAGCCATATGGTCACCATAAAAAGGGGACTGTAAAAGATTGCAAGCTATGGATTCACTCTCTCCTCTGGTAACTCATGATTGTGCAAAATAAAACCTCTGAAGTGAAAACATAGACCATCTGTTAGTGATATGGGTAAGCCATGTATTCTCTACGTACATCTATACATTTCCTGCGTTGCATATGATTTCAAATATTTGCTCTTGGAACTGCAAGGTGTCTTACTGTCATAACAGTCAAGTTATTCATTAAGCTGTCAGCACCTTAGTGTATTGCTCCCACACAGGGTCCATTTCTGATTTTTCCATTCCCCCTTAGAGAACCCACTCACTCATCACCAAGTGCGGTTACTCTCATAACTGGTGCAACTGAGATCCTCATGTCAACATGTGTAAACCAAATCTCGGCCTCTCTCTTGCCACGATTCCAACTTCTGAATTTCCTAGGGCACTAATGGACTTTGAGGGCCAGCTTGAATTTGCAAGAGTTTAGTTCATATCAACGTGATGCAGTTCTTGGCATGCACTTCTGAGTCTGTGCCGTAAAGCATTAAAAGCTAAGAAGTAGAGCAAACACGTATCGACCAAAAGAAAACCATGATTAATTTCCAACACCAGTGTTTTGAAATGAAACTAAGCAGACAGTTTATAATAGCGAAGCCAAGGCACTAAAGTTATATATATCTTTGCCTGGGACCCAGTTATTGTCCTAATGCTTAATCACAGGGGAAGCATTTAGAACAGTCCATCCTTAGCAAATGGCCACCTCTTGCCTACTACAGCTTAAGTGGAGAGCAAAATAATTTTTTTTCTGACTAATTGCCCTGCCCCGTGGCAAAGAGTGCCTTTGATTTATTTATTTCCCGCTTTAAACATTATTTGCTGCTTTTTTCTCTTAAACCTCACAAGCTTTCTTTACTAAAACACATCCTCATAAATTGCACGTACAAGGTTTCATTATTCATGGGCGCTGAGTTGCCTGAATTATGAATCAAGACCTGGGTTGATACTTCCTGGTTTAGCCATTTTTTCCCCCAGGCACTGGTATGGGGCCAGTAGCCTGCCAGTCATCTTAACAATAGAGATGTTGTTAAAATGTCATCGAATCATAGAGATGTAGGGCTGGAAGGGACCT
This sequence comes from Caiman crocodilus, assembly GCA_030014935.1. Lineage (NCBI taxonomy): Eukaryota > Metazoa > Chordata > Crocodylia > Alligatoridae > Caiman > Caiman crocodilus. Next base: position 3,313,443 of record JAGPOW010002173.1, on the reverse strand, counting down.
CCAGACATCATCTTGTACAGCCCCTTGCACGAGTCAGGACCATCCCTGTCCAAACCATCCTATTCTCGAACTTATTAGCAAAATGACCTGTTCAGCCCTGACAAAACCATAAGAAAATACGTAGTGGAAGAGCGAAAGAAATGCATTGCAATGAATGTTACTGCATCACACATGTATCCCATGTCAACCGGAGGAAATTACCAGCATAAGAATCACTGAACTATACCAACTTGAGGGACTTTAGGTCATGCCCAGGGAAAAAGATCATGCAAAATGACTGTCAAAAGCAATGGGTCAAGTGCTGTAATGCAGCACTGCACTGTGCATAACGTTAAAAGGCAATGCTAGCTCTTAGAGACAGAAAAGGCTCCATCCAGCACAATGTCTGTGCAGCCGGCTCTTCAATGTCTCATTGCACACTGATCCAATCGCTATGTCATATGTGGCGTGAATTAGGACGTAGCGCCACCCAGAACAACGGGTGAATCACTCGATACAGCTCCATTTACCCATCATCTAGCTAGACTAGTTATTCTGCTGAGGAATTCGTTCATTAATCACACATCAGACCTTCTGACAGAGGTTTGGTTACACCACTACAATGTGCCTATGTTTGCCCTTGCTTATATCTAATGTGCTCAAAAAAGTCTCAGTCTCCTAAGGACCCAAGAGCATGCATTGCATTGCGTCCGGTCTCCTAATGATATTTAAAACCAAGACAAAAAAACACTAAAATCTATCAGTTTCTCACTGATATTTAACATGACAATGGCAAAGGATCCCCATTAATCACAGCAATCAATATGAGCATGATTATGCAAGTACTATGAAAAATCAGGACGCACAATTATCTTTCCCCTCCGCAAGGTGGCACTAAAGGGCCATTTTACGGAAGCACAAGACAAACCAAAAAAGTTCTGTTCCATTTATTTTAGGTTTGTAGATGTTTTCACCCTTGTCTGATTGCACCAGGTTGGGGGGGAATATTGTTCTTTTGAATGATTTATGGATTTCAGGGGGAGATCAGGAATCAACTGTGAGAGATCCTGGCTAGTAGTAAGCACCCTTTCCATAATGTTGCAGTTGAAAACACGATGCCAGAAAGCTTACCAAAGCTCTCATGCTTGACAATATAAGAAGAAGGTGCATTTCTGGTTTATACACACTTAAGTCCAAGATCTGGATCTTTTCATGAACGCTGGAGATGAAAATGCACAGAGTAGATAATACCAATGTGTTGAGCACCGCATTATTTCCTCGAGGCTTAAGTCCAAGGTCTTATCAAGGTACTAGCAGGTAATGGTACAGAGAGCTTCGGATTGCTATGAGGGAAAGCCCTGAACAACCAGGTCCATCCATTAGTCTTAAGGATATTGGAGTTTGAAGTGACTTACCATAGTTTCATGACAGTGGTTCCTTTCCTTTCCCTTCCTTTTCTATCCTTTCTGTTTTCTCTTCATCAGCAATGAATTCCTCCTCCTAAAGACATGCAATGTCGTTCCTTTTTAACCAATCATAATAGACAAGAAGGAACATTATTTTAATTTGAAACTAAAAAACTTTGGCTTCCACAGAGATATTGCAACTTCCATCATCCAACACTTCACTTCTTGGGGTTTTTTTTCGCTTTGACTAGTGACAATGGCCCTTAAATATCTCCTTGTAGTCTGTCTCAACCCTTGGTCACATTGGGCTACAGATGATCTGCAGCAGATGAAACATGGGACGGCATTTAGGTAGGCATCATTGTCAAGGTATCTTCTTTCCCCAGGAAAAAAGTAGATGTTTCTTCGTGACAGGTATGTCTATCCACTCCGCCCACAAAACGTGATGGATTGGCTGCCTGTGCATTAACAGGACAGTCTGGAAGAGGCTAAGAAATGTGAAAAGCTTTACTCGGCACCTCCATGGATGTCACCTTGGAGGCTGATATACCTACACCCTATTGCTCACTAGCAATCTGCTTTCAAAGACATATAAACAAGTTCAATGTCCACGCTTTGGAATAAAGTCCACTGAAGTATAGTAGGCCATTTCTGATATGCAGCTCTGTTCTTGCCATGGTCATTTTGATTTTATTTTTTTTCCAGGGGCTTCAAATTCCTTCTCTTAAAGCTATGCGTGCTTCCTCATTTTTCCCCCTCCACAGGTTGTAATAGAGAAGTATGTTTGCTATGACAGTTGGCTGATTAGACCATTCAGCAGGTGGGAGAGCCCCGAGTCCATCCATCTATATATGGATATTATTATGACTGACCTTATTTTTAGTGGGCATGACCTTCTGAATGGTTTTAATAAATGCATTTGATGATTGCAAGAAGCTGTCTCATGCCAAGCAGCTTGATAAAAACAACGTCATATTAAACATTCCACAGGAGTTTGTCAAATGACACTCGGTGAAATCGAACCTCAGAAAAATAGCTGATTTATTAATCCTCACCAGGCATTCATAATAACACATGTCTGAGGAGAATCAGGTTTGGGAGCTGGGAGCTCTACAAGCCCCAGATATGCATGCTTTAATCTTAGCTTCATGACCAGTTTCTCTGGTCCAAATGTATTTAAAATGGCCGTGTGTGACTTTGTGTTGGGGCATGTATATGGATGTGCACAGACAAAAGTAAAACAGGGAAGATGAGGTGCCTGACGGTCTCTGTTTGATGCCTGTATTATAGAAAATTGATTTATAAATGTATTACATGCTTAAAAAAATTAGACTAGACTATTGTTTGCACCCCTGTGTCTGCAAAGGCGGTGGTGTTTGAGTGCTTTGAAATATATATTTATATTTGAGAAAAAATCCAGGAATGTCATTCTTTACCTATTGAGTTGGTAAAGGATGGATATCAAACAAAGCCGCAGAAAACAAATTAAGAAGTCTGGCCCCTAGTTAATAGAGGTGGTGTAGATAATAGCCAAGACACAGATTTGTGAATCAAAGAGACCTGGGTTGTATTTCTTGTTCTACCCTTGATGTATGTAGAAGTCACCTCACGTCTCTGGTACCTTTTCTCCCCTTTTGCTATACTCAGCCTCTTCTAGTGCCTTTGCCACTGCACCATCTCTTGCTATATATCTGAATATCACCTAGCAAAATAGAGCTTTGATCTCAATTAGGGCCCCAATTTGCCTATTGTAATACAACTAATTACAGTGTAAATTGGCATTGGCCCATAGACTTCTGTAGGGTTATACTGTCTGATATCAATTCAAGATCTGGCTCCAAAGGCATATCCCATTATATAAAGGGGGGAATCTTTGGCTTTTCAGAGGTATATCGTCTTGGTGGATCATTAAAGAGTAACCTTGACACTTTTCACGTGTGTAGCACAGAACAGAAGTGAACTTTGAGCTAAGAAGATTGTGATTCAAAGGGGACTTCTACATTTGGACTGGGGTAAAAGGAAACATTTTGAGCAATCCATTTTCTGTTTGCCGGTGTACGTAGGTTTGTGCATGAGGGAGAAGGACGGGTTTGTTGTGGTGGATGATTTTTTTAAGAGGTGCCGTGAAGATGCTCATAAATGTTAAAGTGCATTTTTTTTTCTTGCAAGGGTGGGTTTATGAGCAGAATGCAGGTGAAATATGATATATATAACCCCAGACAATCCTATTAGACTGAATACACAAAGGACTGCTTTTTCCATACGTGTGTTATCCTCCTGTTCTCTGCACAATAGTATGTAATAATGCCTTAATTAGGCACTACAAAATGTACTACAACATGTTCAGATGGAAACATTGGTTTTTCAGCAGAACCTACTTCGCTTTACACAGAATCCTACATACTTCAGCTCAGGCATAATAAATAAACTTAAATAAATCCAAGTTATGCATTTCATTTTTTTTCCTTAAATACTTAATTTTTCAAATCCTGCAGAAAGGGCTGAATCTTGTCTGAGGAAGCCTTTCTCAAAGACCATGGCAACCTGGTTGAGAGAGAATTACTGCTCTAGAGAGTGACCGAAGAGTCACCATTTCTCACCACATTGAACGCTTAAATGTATTTGAAACAGCCCTGACTAGTGCTAAAATAGGAATTAGCCTTTGAAAATGTGGCCCTAACTGTGGCCCACAGGTTAAAACCTTCTGCTTAAAAATCTTCACTTAAAAATGGCAAAAGGCAAAATAAAAAACTTTTAATGAGTTTTCTTTTTCAGTCAAAATTATTTGCTGAATTTGGCCCAAATTTTGGTTGACCCAAAACCACATTTTTAGTAACCCCCCCCCCCCCCCAACACTAGTTGTGCAAACATGTCACTCAGCCGTAATAGTAAGAACGCAGGCAGGGCTGGACACAGGCAGGGCGAATCGGGCGGCTGCCCGGGGCCTGGGAAGAAAGGGGGCCCAAAATGGGAATTTAGTTTCCATTGTTTGCCCATTATTATCATTATCCCTGGGAAAGTGGGAGCGATACTAAAAGTTCACGCAGGGTCGCCAGGAGTACGGTACTGGACACAAGCCATGGGGTTTCTCTGTAACAGGATGATGGGTGCTCTGGGCAATCCTTTTTGAGTCTGGATTATTTTAGGCTGTGATGTCGAAGGGCCTTTTGCAGGATCAAAACCTCATCCCATTGGTACTGATTGCACAGAAATTGTTCCTGGAGTGATTGTTAATTAATGAATCATCAGGAACGGGAAGTACGAAAGAGGTATTCACTCAGGCTGAAGTATATATGGAAAATCTCATTTATCAAGTCCAAAAGTCAAGTGCAAGACACTTCAGGAAATACGGTCCTGTTTCTTGGAAGTATCTAATTGCGCAAGGAGTTTGGGGTTAGTAATATGCCTGCCTTGTTACTTCATGCATGTATTTATTTTGTCTGAAGCCTTGATGTCTCATGTATTGTACAGTTAATAGTTGTGAGGCTTGGACTTAGCTGTTGGGCGTGTGGTTTTTTTGGATTGTTCATACCACCACAGAATAATATTGTGAGACAAATTATGTTCTCATGTGGCTAGACTGGTGCAAACCCATTGTTCCATCGCTGTAATAGAGAGCAGATGCTGGCACACCTCATTTCTATTAAAAAGGGGGGAAAGCCCTTTATTGGTATGGTATCTTGGGTTTTCTTCATTTTTGTTTAATGAGTTTGTTCTCTCCATTGGCGTAATTGGCTCAGCATAGCCAGGACACACCAGAAAGACAGGGAAGTTGGCACTAGGCACCATTCTGCTATACTGTTTTCTCTCCAAATCCAAGTGAGTTTTCGCTCCAAGTGGTTGGCTCTCCATTATATGCTGCTGTAGAGTATTATTCCCAAGGGGCTAGAGTTTAAGTATCCTTTAAGTATAGTACTTAACTAAAAGTTCCAAAGTTTTAATAAGAGTATTAAAAAGTTAAATAAGAGTTCTTGACAAATTTTATAGGATTTTATAGCATCTAGTGGTGGCAAATCAGGTATTAACATTGTGAAGACAAGAAGCAGATCCAGTGCTGACCTTTGCCTGCCTATCTCTTCATCTCTACAGCCCGGAAACATTTTTCCTACACGAAAGCACTGGATAAAAGGGAATAGAGGTCTCTCTTGGCCATTATACCTGCAGAGCTATGGTTTAGCCCCATATCTGTCTCATGAGTTCTTATTTTGGCTTCTGGCTTTTGTTTCTATTTACAGAGTCCATCTATTTTACCCCCAGTGTAAAGATAAATTCAGAAGTCCCAACCTGAGAATCAGCAGAAAACCTGCTACCAGGAACCAAAGAGGAAAAAAAGCCATTGCAAAAGCCCTCTGCTGACTTGCGTAACCACAGTTGTCCAGTCAAGTTGCAAGCATCTACTCTGGACTCCTCCAAGGGTCAACTGGACATTTATCTTGCTGGGATCCTGTGATCCCAGCTGACTCCCTGCCCCTGGGGAAGGGGACTGGACTCGATGATCTTCCGAGATCCCTTCCAGCCCTAATGTCTATGAATCTATGGAAGTCAAGGTTTAATTTCTCGAACGGCCTGCATCCTGGAGTGCACCATGCCACTGTCTCTGGATGGGATGCAAAAATGTGTAGAACAAGGACACTTGAAGCTGTCTATTTTGAGTGGGACAGAGACCCACTACCATGTGTCAGAGTGACACATAGCCCAGAAGTATTGTGTCAGTCTCAGGTGCAATGAATAATTTGGAGGACGTTCTAACCTTGATTGCATTGCCAGAAAAAGCTTTCTCCTCCCCGCCTACATGGAGCTATTTTGGGGAAGAAATGTGAAAGAGAGGAAAAAAGTGGCATGCTGTACAGCAGGTAGCATTTCAAAAAAATAACAGAAAAATCTCCTGCCTTACCATTTCTTTTTCTTTGTTTCCTTAGCACCACATGCTGTACAATCAAGGAGAGTAGCCACCACCGACACAAAAAGTGCATTTACCAAGGAAAGGGGGGACCACTGAACAATAGATCGACACACTTCGCTATATGTCCACTTTGCTGTGGTCCTTTTCCTTCATCAGTTCTCATGGGATCATAGCAAAGTAAGGATGGAAGGGACCTCTCAAGTACATCTGGTCCAGCCTCCTGCTCAACATAGGATCATCCCTGACTACGCCATCTCAGCCCGTCCAATCTGTTCTTGAAAATTTCCAGGGATAAAGATCCCATAACCTCTTTAGGTCATTTTTCTCCATGTTTAACCAGTCTCACAATGAAAAAGCGCTTCAATCTAATCTCCAACCTAAATTTCTGCTGTGCCTTGAGGCCGTTGCTCATGCTTCTGTACCTTATGGCCACAGAGAATAATCTATCTCCATCATTTTTATAATCATCCTTCAGGTATTTGAAGACTGTTAGCAAATCCCCCATCAGTCTTCTCTTTCCCAGGCTAAACAATCCTAGTTCTTTCAGCCTTTCTGCATAAGTCGTGTTTTGCAGAAACCCCTATTCATTTATGTCATCACCAGCTTAATGACATGGGGGCGGGGGGCAAAAACAACAAACAGTGGTATGCTGCTCACATATCTCACATGCTTCAATACTATTATCATTAACCATATAAGATAGATAGATCTCAATCTCCCATTGCTTTTCTTCTCTGATTCACACAACACTCGTTTCCTGTTTGACAGGATAATCTAACAGGTGGGTACCTGAACTAAGCAGTAAAGCGAAGTATAACTTTTCAGCTAACGGTCATGCTAAACACCATGCAGATACATAACTCATTCATATGGTACCAGGCCTTGGCATTCATTCATATGGCGCCATACCTTGGTCTTGTGAAGAAGTGCCTTGGACTTTTTAACTACCCTCTGACAGCTATCCGCAGCGAACGGAAAGGACCCCACGTTAACGATTCAGATGGGAAATAAATATTTCCTCTGCTTGCCACTCACACACATGGGGCCAGTAGCTTATTTGGAGTAAATCAGCCCACGATTAATCTCCAGGGAGAGGTACCAATTTACACCAGCTAAGGATCCAGACCCATATTTCAATGAGGTCTCCCCCTTGGGCACCATGAACATATGAAATATGGGCTCTGTCATCAGATGTCATGAAGGAGTCACTTACGGTCCATTTGGAGAACTGCAAATCTAGGGCTCCTCCTTCCTAGGTCAACAGACATTACAAGTTTCCAATCATATATCAGCTACATAAAGAAGCAGACTTTCGCGTCCACATAGCTACTGTATTTTTTTTAATGAATCAGACAGGAACGGTGCTTAAATTGCCCACCACTAACTTTAATTTACAGCGTGTGGTAATGCAGTGACAGTAATGTTGTCATCATTCTTTCTCTTCCTATGTGGCATGCAGCCCAGACTTTCACATTCTCATTTTTAGGACGGTGTCAAGCTGTTTTACCCCCGCCCTCTCCACCCCCTGATAAAACGATACGTTACAAAAAGGAGACCTCACTAATGGCTCCAGCATCTGCCGGGGGTTTTTTTTTTCTTTTCTTTTTTCTTCTCTTTTGCCTTCATGTGCTTTTCCTCCAAGGAGCAGAATGAAAATGCATTTTCTATGGTAGTAACTGGCATGTTCTAAACGGTGTCAGAATTCAAGAACATGACAAGGAAAATACAGCTGGACAGGAGGGCTCCACCACACATCTAGTAGGAAATATTGCATTCCCATGCTGTTTTCATGCATGCAAGCAATCAGCCGCATTACAAACCCTTGAAAACATCGTGAGAAGCCTTGACATATCCCAGATGGGGCAGCTTATTTGAGAGCAGCCCATCTGACACTCCCTGATCCAAGGAACTTAATCCCTCTGCAGTTCCTTCGAGGGTTGAGTATCCTGGTCATTGCACTGTGTGTTCGTGAGATGGCATTGCTTCGGCAGCAAGAGGAGACTTTGCTGATGCTCGCGCTCTTTAGCAAAGATACCTCCGTGGCTCTAGCTCACTGCTTTTTACAGAGAGCAGTCAACTGCCCAGCTAAAATCTGCAAAAAACTGCATAGCAGGTAATAATAAGATCAAAATCAGCAGTGATTCAGCCTTTACTGTCTGAAATCCCAACAACCATCACGGCCTTTCGACTATTCTCCATGTGTCAAGACCTACTGTGCTTGAATTCAATGTGTTTTCAATAATCTTGCAAAAAAGGTGTAATCTTTCTTTTACCTCCAGGGCAGATTACTTGGGGAATGACATCACTGGGAAGATTTTTGTTGGCCTCCGTGGATTCAGCTCTTGTCCCATTTCTAATATGGCTGCTCAATTGGGTGTGATTGTTATTTGACCAGGGCTGACCTCGCTATGGTATGCGCCATACTGGTAGATCTCCCTAAAGCTCTTAGCTCTATTATTTAAAGCACACAACTTTCTATTATCCTTGAATTAGAGCCTTGCCTTCAGCGCACCATCGTGAGGCCTGCTGACTATTTTATAAGCTAGAGAAAATTTTGCTTATGGATAATTGGCTCAAAAATGGCCTTTTTTTCCCCCCAGTGCCAGACATCTCACTGTTTGTATTCAACAGAATATCTGAAGGGAAAGCACAAAGGCAGGTCTTTTGAAAGTCAGAAAAATAGCACAAGGGCATCCTACTGTTAAACAACTGAATAATGTCTGACCTTGCAATTCCAAGGTCCAAAAAGCAAAAGGCATTGTGTATTCCCAATGTAATGAATGGTTTACCAACTAATAATCCATCTCATGCATGCCGTGGATTTAATTGTGACTATGTATTCTGTCCTTTTTTTAAAAAAAAAAACCAAAATCTTTTATCAGAAATAACTTCTGGAAGGAAAAATAAACAGTAGAAGGGACTCAGCTGTTTTGGCAACCATGTGTGCAAGAAAGGCTGCTTTTCCCCCCTTCTGTTCCTTCAAAATGAAAGGAGCTAGTGCTCCAGCATGAAGGCAGACAAGCAGCCTGTGAGACTTCAGCCAGTTTTCATCACAGCTGGCCATGCCTGTGTGATTTCAGACAAAGGACTTCCGTCTTTATCTGGCGCTTATTGAGATGTCTCATTCAGCTCAAGATAAAAGGGAAAGATGTGCTTTGAAATCGAACCATTAGGGCGTCAAAGAAATCAGCATGCAAATGCCACACGCAAATGAATTCAAGATGAAGTCTGTGGACCAAATCCTGGTGCCAATGGGAGTTTGCTTGCACAGGCAACCAGCAAAAGCATTGTAAGGATGCGGGAGGGTTTGACCCTGTGTGTGCAATGGGAAGGAGGATAGAGCTGGATGTGGATGCAGCCTTGAAAATAAGAGGCGATAGGTTTAAGTGGTTCAGAGAGATTTCAGTTGTAATACGTCCTTCATTGAGTGTCCATTTTAATGTGACAGAGCAGCCTTCGTAGGGTAATCACCCAAATGGCCTTTCCTTAAGCTCAGGGGCTCTAATTTGCCCTGACAGAAATTCATGTCTTGACCAATTTACAGCATCACATAATCCCTCCCAAATTGCTTGATGCCTCAGATTTAGCAGTTTATTCCATACCCCTTCGGACTCTATTTTTCAATGATTTTATTAAATAGATAGCAAAGAAATATACAGGCACCTAATATAAACGTGTGCATGCAAAATACTCGCTGCGCATTTTTTCACTGATCATTTCATTTATTCACTGCAAAATGAGTCTCCCAAACTAATTCTAAGGTTTCTCTTTTAATTTTCTTCCAAAGACTCTGTTCTTCAAAGAACAGGTACAACAAGAAGGTGAAGTATAACAGGACAAATGCACCACAGCAATGTCATCGAAACCTGGCTTGAATCTCTGCTGCTTCGGGTGTACAATTCCTTTTTCTCCCCAGAGACCCTTAGCACTTTTAGATTGTTTTCTACATGAACTGACTCAAAATGTAGTGTCTCAGCTTGTTTCAACAAAATCAGATCTTCTGCTTTGGTTTTCACAATAGAAAATCTATCTTTGCCATTACTTTTTTTAGGGACATTTTTGATCAGTTCCAAACACTCTCCGTAGAAAGCTAAAATTTGGTAAAAGATCCTACAGAAATCCAAGCTGTCATAGTTGCAGCAAGGGAAACTTAGGTTAGATATTAGGAAAAGCTTTCTCATTAGGAGGGTAGTAACAGGTTACCCAGAGAGGTGGTGCAATCTGCATCCTTGGAGGTTTTAAAGACTCGGGTAGGCAAAGCTTTGGCTGGGATGAGGTAGTTGGGGTTGGCCTTGCTTGGAGCAGGGGGTTGGACTCGATGTGATCTCCGGAGGTCCCTTCAACCCTCATTATCTATGATACTATGATAACTGGAATGTAATGGTTTCTAATGTAAAAAATGCATATTCTACGCATCTCACTAGAGCTAAATGCCTCTCTGTGCCTGAAAACAAGTAATGCTTAATATTCTGGAGAAGTTGTACAAGCACATATTGATCCTGTGCATGTCCCAGGTTTACTAGCCATTTATTCTCCAGTTCTGTTTTTCGTTATGGCCCAAATGGAGGAAGGTTACTGCAGTGTCTTTGGATAGGTGCTATTTGGATTTAGTTCCTGGCTGGGCTCTATACTCCTTGTGTTACTGTAGGTATGGACACCCGAGCTGTCTTGGAGCACTGCAAGGATTAAATACAGCTGATTCAAATAGCATTGAGCTTCCTTCCACTACTTTCCCCTTCTCAGAGACAACCACATCATACAAACCAGCACAGCAGCTTAACACTAGGATAAAAGCACATGACTACCTATGGGAGGGGAGGTACATTCTGCACAAATCATTACAATTTTATGTAATAAGATTTTGAAAGCAACAACAAAAAGTATCATTATGGTAATTCCTAGGAACCTCAGGGACAGGCTTCTGTTTTGGTCTGCCGTTCAAATCCTGGATCCAGTTGTGGGGAGATTTGTAGATTTGTAGTTGGAGCTAATTTAGCAGTACATGATGAGGCCTGCAACCCTTGGCCTATTCTCATCTTCTGTGGGTAGGCTACCTGTGTTGAGATCTGAGGGAGATGCTTGTACTTCCTCTTCCACGTCTCATTATAGTCAAAGGGGAATGACAGGGGCATCATTTAAATTCATTTCTGCATCTCTCTGGGATGGCTGTAGAGTCTCCTCAATGTTTTCTCTTCTCTTTCTTTCCATGAATCTTTCACCATCTCACAGTGCACCACCATGAGATTAGCTCTTGCTTTCTTACACCAACAAGAGCAAGCTGTTGAGTTGGGAAATGGCCCTGCAAGATCCCGTCCAGAAAGGAGTAAATCTTGGAATTTCTTTTTCCTGGCTGCTTTTTCCAGCTGTGTAACCACATCTTCTCTGTTTCTTAGATGGGCACAGACTTCTCCTTTTTCCTGGCACCTTCTGCTTGGTGTGCTCACTTCCAGCTCATCTGTTCCTCCACCTTCTCACTGAGACAAGATCACCCACCTGTGTGGTCATCGCTCGTTCTTGCCGACGAAACACCGAGGAGTAGCAAGGGTTTGTAGACTCCAAAAATAATCTTATAGGGAGATTAACAGATACCTGAGTGCTGGCTGGGGTTATATGCAAAGACAACAAAAAATGTCTTTGTATCCCACTCGTGATGGCCAAGACACAAGCTTGGAATGAAGGATATGGCTTATCTTTCCGATTCTCCCATTACTCGCAGATTCAGCAACCCGGTTTCTCACCTTAGCTATTTGGAGCTCTCATGAATAGCTGGCATTGAAACCCCATCTCCTGATCAGTACAGACACAGCTCAGTGGACCAAACTTCAAAATAGAGCAACAGAAATGGTTTGGGAGCTGGGACATGTGATTTATGACTAGTGGCTTTGGGAATTGGTCTTATTTAGTCTGCAGGAGAGAAGCCCGAGGGGGATTGAACAGCAGCCTTCACCTCCCTGCCGGGGGGGCTGCAAAGAGGATGGAGCTGGGCTGGTCTCAGTGGAGGCAGATGGCAGAAGGAGCAATGGGCCCAAGCTGCAACAAAGGAAGTTGAGTTTGGATATTAGAAACAACTTTCTCACTAGGAAGGTGGTGAAGCGCTGGAACAGGTGAGCCAGAGGGGTGGTGGCATCTCCATCCTTGGAAGTTTTTAAAGCCTGGTTCAACAAAGCCTTGGCTGGGATGATGGAGTTGGGGCTGGTCCTGCTTGGAGCAGGGGGCTGGACTAGTTGTGACCTCCTGAGGTCCCTTCAACCCTCATTTTTTTATGATTCAACACAATGTTTTTCATCAGGATCTCCATAGCTGTCTCCGTCCTTTTATCTGCCTGCGTCTGTACCACCACATCCTTTGAGAAAGGGTTGTGTACTGCCTTCAAGTCATTTCTAGATGGTGTTTTATAGATTGCCCCTTTCAAATCAATCTCTAGGAACACTCAGGGTCTGGGAAGTTAGGGATTTTCTCCTAAAATAATTGGGCATTTCCCTGCTGGTGTTTTTCTTTCTGGACTTCATTTTCTTCCCTTTTGCTGAATATTTTGGGTGGTGAACGTGGACATGAGAAATCCAAGGTAGGCAAGTATGTTTGTGCATCTTGCCTTTGCCATTGAAACGTATTTTGCGTCTTTTAAGAAGTGAATATAAGGAGCCTTCCTTGTGTCAGTGTTGCACTGGCTCTAATACTTGAGCACACAGCACCTAGAGAAAGAGAGCAGCGAGTAACAGCCTGAGATAGGGCTATGCTGTGCGTCTGTTGACCTAGAAGCTTTAAAACTAGCTTCTTTCTCCCCCGCCAGCAAACCCTTCCAGAAGATAGCTTCTTTGTTTGTAAAGTGTATAGTCTGCAATAAGATTTGGGTGGCCTCTCTGAGCCAGGGGTCCTCAGGACCATATGTAAAGTCTGCGCTTCAGTGCACAGTTGTTTGGAGTCCCGCTAAATACTTGCTATTGTATCGCAGTAGTCTCAGATGTACGTTGCAGTTGATTAATACTGCGTCATAACGCCCCATCTATCAGCTTCAAAAGGGCTCTGCAGAAGTACAGTCCCTCTGCCTAAGCTGAGCCTTGGCGAACAGCAGGGAAGTCCGAAAATGAAGAAAGCAGCCGCGAGCACTTTCTTTAGCTGCATGCACTATATTATGCATAGATTTTAGTTAAAAGATGCCATACTCTTAAGGTGGTTTCTCAGGGGCCAAAAATGCTAAAATGCTTGGTATACAACGGTACTGAGCACCTTTCTACAACCATTAACTTCAAGTCTCCTATGGAGGTTTCTCAGGGGCCAATAATGCTAAAATGCTTGGTATACAACGGTACTGAGCACCTTTCTACAACCATTGACTTCAAGTCATCTTGCAGATTTGATCCAACTACTTTTAGCTCGGTGATTACTTAGTGTGTGTTTGCTCACGTCATTTATTATCGGGGTGGGGAAAGTGCTAATGTTGATCACAGAAGTCACGGCATGGACGTACAACTGGGCTAAAACATCTTCCTGAGCCTCGTGTCGATAGGCTGCTCCTGCAATGCTCCTTATCTTGACATATTGCGGCGAGTCTTCTTACCCGACAGGTTTCACTGTGAATAAAGGAATGAACTGGGTCTTTATTGAATGGGAGGGAATATAACCCACAAGCACACGTCGTCCAACAGTTTATAAAGAGACCAAATGAAGCAATGCTTTCAATGATTCATCTTGGAAACACTCATCCTATTTGATGAAGCATTTGAAACCGGCCGGGACAAGAGTGCTAGAAAACGCAGCATGAAGAACAACCCTGAAGAAGCCCGGGCAATAAACAGGATGAGCAAATAAGCCTTCCTGTCTTTAATTACTATGGTTCCCTTGATTAAGTCCGGTAGCTCCATCCTTAATCCTGAATTACTCATTCTGACCCCCACAGGGTTTACATACGTGGGCCTTGACATTGTCACCCCAGCAATCTTGAACCGTTCAGTGGAGACGCAGTTGCCACGGAGTGAAACAGAAACCAGGAGGTACTTGAGGGAGGGGACCTCTGTGTACAGCCCAGCATCCGTCAGGGCGGCCTTGACTTAATTGAGTTGCTTACATTCCACGCTCAGTTACTGTCTGCCGACTTGTACAAGAACAAAGGCACAGCTACTTCCTATTAAGGAAGGTAATAACTTAATTAAAACCAAGTTCTATGCACGGCAGGATCTAGTTTGTCATCAAGAGGCCTCCCCCTATAGTTTTTGATAATCTATGCCAGATATTTAATCATGGGATACCCCAGTATAAAGCTTCTAGCTTCCATAACCAGCAGAAAGCTTGTCAAAATAAATTTTAACTTCTGACCGTGGTAGAAGACCCACTAGAGGGTATTAACAGAATCAGGGCTGTCAATCAGAGCTGGGACTCACCGTTTATATTATTAATTCCAACTCTGGTGGCATGGTCTTGGGATAACAACAATCCTAAGCTGCATTGGTCCAAAAAACACAAACCAAGAGTGGAATATATTTCGTGCCGAGGTGACGTTACTGGGTGTCCAGAGAAGGAATTTTTTTTTGTCTTTGAAAGGTGATGTTTTATTAGATTATTCCGATTGCCAAAAGACACAGCTACTGTCTGGCTTCATATGCTGACTCCTTTCTTTTTTTTAAGATGTAAATGAAAAGATTTCTTCACTTACAAGAAAATCTATTAGAGGAGGTGGGGGCGGGGGGTGGAAAGCAATTTTTTTTTTTCACTTCTGCTAATTTCAGCCTAATTAACATGGCATGTTGGGATGGAGATCGTGAATAAGCTTTGGTGGGTTACGAAACGGCGCTGGCCCCACAAATTGAAATCTGTCTTGGAGGTGGTGAGATGGAGGTTTTATTACAATGCAAACCAGCAGGAAAGATTCCAGAGAGAAAGAGGAGAAGTGTGTTAATTGAGAGCAATAACATACTCAAGACCTCCAGAAGCTAGTGGCCTTAATAAAATGAGACAATGCTATGTTGTTGCATAACCTGAACTTCAAACTCAATTTTGGTTATGGAGGAAGAGAAGGGAGGCAGGGCTATGGGGCTTTCCCCTCCTTTGCCTTCACTTTGCAGAACCATCTAAATAAACAGTGCTTTTTGGTTCACGTCAAACTGGACCTGAACTGGCAACTGTATTTCTGTCTGCAACTTTAATTGCTTAAATGTGGAACAAGAGACTTGTACATAAAATACACGGGAGGTGACAGCTGCAATAAAAGTAGCTGAAACGTCGAGGCAGCACCCGTTTCAGATCCGCCCAGAGTCGGGCTTCCTGCCCTTGACATTGCAGCCATAAGAGCAAACGTAGTAGCACTCAAGCTGCTGTCTCGTAGGTTGAAAAGGAGGGAGCTCTTAACAACAGATACTCTTTGACGGGACTGCTGCTTTGGGAATCATTGCAGAGTCCCAAATTAAACTGAAGATGCAGTGTCTTCTGTCTCAGTACCTTGGAAGGGGTATTATCCCGATGCACCTTGAAATGCTTCAAAGACAGCAATAGATCCCCTCTGCTGAAGCTACCTTTTGCCCCCTCAACTTAGATTGAATGGGAAGCTCTGCTAGATTCATGAACCCAGCATGCCCAAGTAATGCCAATGCTGAGAAAGGCTTCTTTTCACTAGGGCCTCATGGATGGAGAGCTGCTTCTAGCTAATATTCCCACTCAAGCCAGTGAGTGATGAGCAAGCAGCCCTGCTGAAATCCACGTGAGCATTCAGATGTGAAGTGAGTAAAAGATGCAGGTGCAAGCTTTAACACACTTCAGACCAACTTCAGCTTTGAGATTCACATGGGGGGTCTGCTACTGAACTCATGCCTGAGGAGTCCAGGATGGTTCTGGGTAATGGTTTCCGGCCCGCTGGGAACTGTTGTAGCCATACGGGTTGGAAACAGAAAGAGTTGTTGGCAGCTGGCTGTTTATCTATTTGCTTTCAGGAAACATGGTTTCCCTGCACAGATGCAGTTTCCAGACTGGATCTTTGCATTTTTGGTATTTAGGGTCTTGGTTTTTGTCTTTTTTTAAGGGAAGTAAACATGCAGCCATTGATCCCATAGGCAATAAAATCTAGTATGCGCTCATCTCGCCCTTGGAGAGAAGAAGCTGAAGCCTGCTTCCAAAGTAATAATGGTCTTTGAGGACCAGATGCCCAGCCAGAGCCAGCTTGGTGCAGGTCTTTGGAGCTCCTCGGTGATGCCGGTTCAGGCCAGCAGAAAATGTGCTCATAAGTTTATACTACAGGCAATGGTAGTAAGACAGCAGTACAACACCAGTGGCCTTCTCTGCCTTCTACAGGCTTACATTTTCTCACTTAAGGTCACTTTAGAATATTTTAAAAACAACATTTTGATCTGGCCACCAACCTGGTTGGGCAATGGCTCAGCCTTCTCCTTTTGCCTGGAAAATGTGAGGCCAATTCTCCCTTCAGGTGCACTCCTGCAATACATACCGAATCGTATGTGCGAATGCAATGGGGAGGCGAATTGCTGTCAGCAATGATGTTCTAGCTTCTCCTTCACAACTCACGAATCTTCCACAACCTGGCCTTTCTGCACGTGCCTGCATGGCTTGTGTGTGCACAGGGAGACGTTTGCACACATTGTAAGCAGCTACTCTCTTAAACATTCACCAGTAGCTCCAATTGGCTTGAAGTCTTCCTGAAAAATGTGTTTATTTTGTCTTCTTGACTTACTTTCCCTCATGTCTGGGTATTGTGCCTCCAGGAAGAAAAGCTTAAATTGCTGAAGTGCAGCCTTTTCCTAAACCTTGCCAAGAATAAAGTGGTTTAATAAGAAAGCACAGAGATCTTACCTCCTTTGAAAAAAAGAGGGCAAGTCATTTGGAAATGAGACTGGAGACTTATTTAGACCAATTGATATCTTTACAAAACCATAAAGATTTAAGTATTGGAGGGAGCAATAAAGAACTGACTAGCAAGGGTGCTCAGAAATGACTAGGACCTGCCAGCCTGTGCAAATTTGGTCTCTAAACAAATGTCTGATTTATGCCGTTGGAAATTACCTGGTGGCAACTAAACACGGTATGATAATAGGTGCAGAGAGCCATGTAGCAAGGCTGTCATGAAGGATCTTTTCAGAGGAGCATCACTGACTCCATCTACTCAGTGCTACCCTTCATGTCACGCCAAAGCAGTCCATGTTGCAGCCTGACTTTGCAAAGCATGTCTGTCAGTAGGAGCAGCCCCTATCAACATGGGGAGAGGGAGTCTGCTTGAAAGACTGCTTGAAAGAGTGAGTAACGCTGTAGGACTCTTATTTGCTTGCATCTCACACACACCGCGTGGGTCTACAAGTACATATTTACTGTGCAGTAACCAAAATGACAGGCACACGTATACACATGCACACATGTGCTGTGCACTAAATATGGCAAATTACGCTGACTTGAGCATAAATTTGATACCTGCATCATGAAGGTAGCAAATTCATGCCTGATTAGTTACTGCACAGTAACGCATGTGTAGATGCCTTACTGAGCAGTAACACTGCGTGTGGACTGACTCGGGACTAACTTTAGTCCCGAGTCAGTCCACACACAGTGTTAATGCACTTTAATACATGCACATGTAGATGCCAGCCTATTCCCTCGTACTGCGTAGTCAATTTAAGCCGGCATAAATGCAAATGTAAACCCACCCACTGAGTTCAGTCCAACTTCCACTGAGTTTTGGATGAGAAAGGAATGCTGGGTTCATTCTCCACATTTTCCTTTTGAGGTTTACAAATGGTGTGATTCCAGTGTTACTGCCAGATAATAATTTGAGATCATTCCTGGAGTTCTTGTCTGTTTGCAACTTGACCACCCAATAAGATGACACCTCCATTTCTATACTGGATGAGATGTACTGGCAGCCACTGATTAGGCTGTGTATTTTGTCTGAATTATATTTGTACAACTGAACCTATCAGTTTAAGGCTTGGCTCATCCCTTACTAGTGCAGGGCATATTCAGGTTTTTTTTCTTCTCTCTGCTAAGAATGGTTGCAACATTAGCGGGGAAATCCATGGAAAGATGTGAGCTGTTCCTCCTCCTCCTTGGGTTTACAGGGGGAATGAAGGACAAGGCAGGATGTGGCTTCAGCACATCTAGTCAGTTCCTCAATATCAGAAATGACCCGGAGATGGTATGGCCTGCGTCCACTGGCACTACTGATTGTACTGGTCCAGCAGGGAGTATATTCCTCCCAAAAGCCCTGGAGGATACTCTTCTTGGTGGCAGCGATCAGGAGACCAATTAAGCAGTGATAACATTAACTGGTGATTACGTTCTGGTGTTGCAGGGATTCAGGTCACCGCTTTTTCAATAGTTTAATCCACGTGCTTAACCATCACCAAATGAGACTTCAACCTTGGAGAAGCTTGGAAAACCAAACGGAGTTCACAGGCGAGTGCCAAAGAAACATCTTGTGATAGAGCCAATGCAGAAGGTCCCTGCTTTCATCTCCCATGACACTCATGGGCAAGTCTAAACTGTATCCGCACAAAACCATAGGAGATGTGGATACTTGACGCACAAATGTAAAATTAAAAACTTTCCAGTGTGCGACTGTGGTCACCCAGAGCAGACCACGGAACATATAACGACTCAATGCCCAATCCACAAATCGATGGTGGTATCACAGAGACACACTCCACTCCTCCTGACATACAGTCGGACCCCTAGTTACATGGGGGATACGTTCCTGTGCAAGTTGAAACTGTAACTGGAGGCATTAAGTCAATGGAAAACAGAGGGATAGGCACCCGGGACCAAGATCCGATAACATTATTTCATAATAAAAGGATATTTAAATACAAAATGATGGAATTAGTAGCCTTATTAAAACCTTTACTCCCAGGTACGTGCTCATACAGAGACAAAGCTTTAGCCTTAATTGCCGTGCCGTCGACAACTGCTCCTTTTTATTGGTCATTTCATTGATCCAAAGATTAAGGAGTTTCTCAGCCTTATCTAAACGAGGAGTTCTAGTCACCAACGACACTCTCGGCCTCACAGGGGTTGTCGTTTTCACGCAGTTTCTAATTTTTTGCTCGCTTTTTTTAATGGTACACCTAGTCGATTCATTTAAACTGTATTGGTGATCAATCAATGCAGCACTATTGCCTTCTTTTAATTTATCAGGGATTTCCATTTTCTGGGCCAGGGTGCTTTTTTGGGCCCAACATCAAAGGCTTTCTGTGACGCCATTTTTGGAAATATTCAGGGGTTAATGTAACCGAAAATGATGGACACTCTTGGAGAAGATGACAAGTGATGCTAACGCTATGTAAGCAGACTCCAAACTAATAACCACTCTACCTCAAACAGTATAAACCTGAAGCAGGGTATTGTGTAAGTTGAAACATGGTCACATTATATGAAGCGTGTATATGCGAATCAGTGTGACTGGGCGTCCGACTGTAATTGTCTGGCTCAACCACCTAAATGTCAAATTCTAGTTACAGTTCTGGATCTCCAACAGACAGACCAAAGAAGAGACTGGAATGACCCACTTTCTGGGCGCTCTAAGAAGCTTCTTGGCACACTGAGAACAGAAGTTGACTTTATTTTCTCCTTCCATTCTGCCAGGCATACTGGTTTTCTTCCATTGCAAAGTAGAAGAAAACAGCTTTACTTCCCTCCCTATAAGCTGTGTAGTACAACCCAACTGGGCAAGGGGATAGATAGCCTTATCACATTTCATGATATCACGTTTTATGGAGATTTTATTACTCCACTTCCAGATGGTACCAGCAGAAGAATGGTATGTCCAGTTCAATAGTGACTCATTGGGATAGCTGCCACCTTCAAGTCATATAGTATTGCTTCCTGTTGTACCCGGACCTTTGCTCTGGGGAAAAGAATACTTCAGGAGAGCTGTGACAATTTGCACCATCTCAGGGTCCACCCCCAGGACTTGCATCTCCTTCTGTACTATTCACACGTTGTTTTATTTTTACTCCTCGTTTCCTTGTGAAGGAGAGTTATTTTCCTCTTTCTGCTCCCTCCTCCCCTGCTTATTTTGCACACTTTCCACGTTCAGATCTTTCTTTTGCTGAATAAGGACTCTTAAAGCAAAGTAACTTCTGCATTGGCAGCTTTCTGGCTTTTAATGTGGAACTTTTTTAATACTTTGTAATAAAGTAGATGCACGTCTGGTTATTATTCAAATACAAAATCCACTTTTGATTACATCAATAGTATGGATTTATTTTTATTTTTGGGGGAGGGGAGGAGATTTTACAAAAAAGAAAGAAATATGCCAGGCATATTCTTTTTTTTGTGAGATTAGCTCCTCAAGATGCCATCTACACCCCCACCCTTTATGCCCCTCCTTAGATTATACTTGGACATGTATTATTCTGTTTATTTAGGACACGGTTACAATCCGACCAATCAAGTTACAGCGTCTGACCATGTCATCTTACAGCGAACGTGACACGTTCTGTGGTTGTAGGCTGGGATACAAAATCAAACTATTCAAGTCATTACGAAAAAAAAAAGACGAAACCTTGCAAAACCTGATTGCTGGAACACGAACAGCAACGAGAACGCCAGGAAAACCCCCAATCTGCGTCAGGCTTAATATTTATTAGGAGCCCAACATCAGCATGGTCATTTTTGCTTGTTTGCTGCTGAAATGCATGTTACTCAAATTTGTAATGCCAAATTGCATTTAGATTCATGGTCATGAAGCTGAAAGGGGCAAATTGGGTTTGGGTGGAAGAGGGGGGGAAAATATGACCTGCTGAAAATACAAGGTCTAAAAATGCAACATCATGGCTGATCGAGTCTCCATTTCACAGTGCCTGAATACTCTACATTTTAAAACCAGAAGCAAATTAAATTACATTCATTTTTTTCTTCTTTTTTGCCCCAAAAGGATGTTGAAAAAATGCCAAGAGGTGTTGATATTTCAGGGTGATTTTTACGGAGTGAAGCAGTCCATTATGGTTAGAAATAAAGAGAAAGAGACTCCTAAAGAATTTATATGCTCCTGATTTACAGTATTAGGGAGAGTTTCTGAGCTCTTTTATTTTATTGTGGTAGAGATTTCAACTCCGGTACTCAAATCAGGTACATTTCACAAAACAACTAAGTGGGCAATAAAGATGAATTAAATAGTACTTTGCTATTTTAACATGTCTTGAAAATTACTCTTTTTTGTAGGTGAAGAGAAGAAAAAACATAAGCTGGCCTCTTTGGAAATGTGGAGCTATTTCAGGTTGGGTGTGATTTGGAAGAGGGTTGCTTTATATTACCCCCCAGATGTTGCCACTGCTTCTCCTGAAGATGGATCAGTTCTGCTGTAAGAGCTGTAGAGAGGGCGTGTGGTATCTTAGCTCATTACTGAAAAGAGCTCAGTCTCCGGATATCCTCACAGAGTGGACCCTCTTCTTTTCTCACCGGTAAGTGTGAAAATGAGGAGCAAACACCAATTCAAAACTGGCGGGTGCGAGAGGAGAATCAGATCCCTTCGCTTCGAGGCTCTCAAATACTTTTTGTGTAGAAGCATACCAAAAGGCTTGCCAGAAATGCAAATGATGTGGCTTTTGCCACGGTAATGCCTATGCAAACAGCATTTTGCTGTTTCAAATCTGTGTTATTATATCGACTTGTATCATGGTCTTGTGAGCTGGTATGACCAGTTGATATTGGGGCTTGGGATCAGCCAGATCCTCAAGGATTGAGATAGTCCTGAAATGCATGTCTGAAAGGACATGTCCCAAGCCCCTGAGGTAGGTGTCCTGGGCAAAGCAAAAATATGGGGAATAGCACAACAGTAACATTATCATCATTTTATTACTTTAACAGGAGCCATGCAAGCATAACATGCTCCTTTTTTCTCCAAAAAATAAAGGTTCGTGGTAATCTCTGTAGTTGATGGTGGAATATACCCTGCAGCAGGTATTACTGCCAAACAATTTCAGTCATATGCACAAGAAAGAAGGAGGTTTTATCCTTGGACCTTTCAGAATGGGAGAGTAAGGAAATAAAACCATTTTCTCTGCAGAGATTGGAAAGCAGGTTAAAGTCTCCTTCCAGTTCATTGCCTGCTTGAGATGTAGCCCAAACATAAGCAAGCTGAGAAATATGATATAATATTTGAGAGAGACCAATACCAAACTCTTTTCTGCAGTTTAAGGTATCCCTAAAAAAATGATGTCTGCCCCCTTATATGAATTCATTGTCATGAGCATCTTCCCTGACTCTATTCATGAGCACGCTGCCCTGAGTATGAAGATAACGCCCTGGATCTAAAAAGATCACTCAGAAATGATTAAACATCTACAAACTGCCCAAACAACACCTTGTCTTATCTATTTTAAGCTCCTTGGTTTTTTTTTTAATTGGCTCCCAACTCAAACTTGTGTCTCAGCCGAAGTTTAGATGACAAGTAGCTTTGCCATTTGCTGCCACCATGACAAATTTATAGCTGCCCGCATTACTTGGCAATGGGAAAGGAGGTTTAGAAAGATGAAAAAAAATGAGGCGGCGGCACTGGATGTAAAAACACCCCTGGGACAAATGAGCAAAGGCATCACTTGTAAATTTAGAGCTCAGGTCCACATTTGATGACAGTGCTGACTGTGAGAGGGGACAACAGAAAGCACTGCAGTTTTTTAAATATTTCCTCTGGCTTGTGGAAACCCTGGCAAATGAACACACTTACACACATAGCTATTGATATAGCTATATAGTATTCTGTGTCATATAGACACATACACACACACACGCACTCATACACATGTTATATATATATAGAGAGAGAGAACTATTATATATATAGACACACACATACACACACATATATATAGACACAGACATATTATATGTGTGTGTGTGTATGAGTCTATATATATCTATGTAGATAGATAGATGATAGATAGATAAAGACACACACAAATACATATACATTAGGGCTGTGTGAAGCTTTGGGTGGTGATTCGATTCAGAGGAGATTTGCCCTGATTCGGTGGCCAAATTTCCAAATCTGAATCCAATCAAGGAACCAATTAAAAGGTCTGAATCTATCCAAAGCTCTCTGAATCTTCAGAAAAGATTTGGAGAGCTTTAATAATCCAGGCAGTCCCTAGTAGCTGCAACAGGGAGCTGCAGCTGACTCTGAGCTGGTAAGAAGGGGGCTGGGGGAGGGGGACCATGGGGGGACTCCTGCCAGCCCCACCGTGCTCCCCCAATCTCTCCCTGCTTCCCCAGCTGCCCCCCCCCACGGCCGCGCTGCCCGCCCCATCTCCTTGTACTTTAAAAAAAAGGCCTGGGTGCACACCGGGTGCTGTTGGGCTGGCGGGTGTGATTCCTGCTGTCTCCCACTGCCCAACACTGCATGGGGGACTCTGCCATGAGCCTCCTGACCCCTCCCACTCCCCCAGCCCCCCCATGGGTGCCCTGCCCTGGCTAGCAGCAGCCCTTAAAGAAAACAAAAATGGAGAAAAGCCCCAGGACTCACCATTTCTGCAGCAGCCTCGAGGCTTTGGGGACTCATGCAGAGCCCCTCATGTGGTGCAGGGCATTGGGGGGGCACTGGGGATTGCTCCCCACTGGCAGGAACTGTGAGTCTGGGGTAGTTTTGGATTTTTTTTTCTTAAAGGGCTGGAGCTGGCTTGGGCGAGGCACCTGTTGGGGGAGCTGGGGGAGTGAGGGGGGATTGGGGCTCTCGTGCACAGCCTCCCATGCAGTGGGGGCAGTGGGGAGCAGCAGGGATTGTCCCCTGCCTAGCAGCACTCAGTGAGTCGGGGCTTTTTCTTCTGAACAAAAGCCAGGAGCTGGGGCAGGTGGGCAGCCATTGCCAGGGTGGGAGAGGGGCGAGGGATGGGCCCAGCCTGGCTGATTCGGAGATTCAGAGATTTGGCAGCAGCCAAATCTCCAAATCAGATTCGGCTGAATCGAATCGGGACAGTGATTCAAATCATCGACTTGAATCAATGTCCCCCGAATCAGCCGAATCTGAAGCAAATACTAGTCGCTTCACACAGGCCTAATATTCATGTCTCAGTGAAAACTGTTTCAGGTCCTTTGGCTCTGGTTACTTCCCTGAATTGCCATAGAAAGGTAATAGTCTCTCGTTGTTGTCTGCTTCCTTGGCTATATTTTTGTTGGGTGAGCCCACACATCTTCCCTCTTCCCTTCTCTCTTGTGTTTTTCCAAGGTGGGCGAGGAGGATATGGATTCATTTCCCCTAGCTCTAAAGAGGTTGGATCTCAAACAGTAAGGAAAACATCCACATGCATACAAGGAAAACCCTGACTGCTCTGCTTTACAAGGGAACATTCTGCACAAATGGCCTTGTTCCCGAAGATAGGAATCCAACTCCACATCTGGCTAAGTCGGAGACCTGAGTGGAAATGGAGCTATCTAGAGATTTATTATTCCTTGTGGTTTTTAAAAAAAGGGAAAGGGGAGAAAAAATTGTAGGCATCTAAACAATTCGTTCCACTTATACTGTTGTTCACAGTAGCACCTAGAAGCCATGATCTAGGTTGAAGCTTCAGTATGTCGCATATATTTGTGGTAAGAAATATGTTCAACCTAAAGAGTTTATGGCATAAACCTGAATAGATTTGACATATGTTTTCAACCTGTTTAGACCTGACACACCCGTGGAAAGATTGAAGGCACCCCTCAAAAATGCAGCTTTTAGTTTTCACTCATTTGTTGACTTCAGAAAAACAGTATATTGTATGTTTTTGTCAGTATGTTTTTGACATTATGGTTTCTTATTTGAAATCTTTGCGTTTATCTTGTGATTCCTGTTTGCGCACTTCACCGTGCTAACATTGTGTGTCACCCCGCAACACCTCTGAAAGGATCTCAAGGCACCCCAGGATGATGTGGTACCCTGGTTGAGCATCACTGGTCTATCGTTTACTTGATGAGGCAGGCAAAAGTTAGAAAAATAACTTAGGCCCAGAGAAATGACTTGTCTTGGCCAAAGAGATGTTAGAGATTTGTAGCAGAGTGAGGAATAAAACCCTTTTCCACAGCCTCAATTCCTTCTCCATTAGATCACTACCTATCAGGAACAATGATGACCATTCAACAGCATTAAAAGTTTCTAGCGATCTAACTCGTTAACTCCATCACTCTGCTGCATATAGATAAATGGGAAAATACGGAAAACAAATGTTCATGGACATATATTTTGGTATAAACCATAGATTTCTTCCATCACTGTTTACTATCCACTCTGTACTCTGGACAAAATTGGAAGTAGTGGAGTCAATGAAGGTCCTATCAGCTGTTTTGGTCTCACATGGATGGTGGTGGTTATAGACAGGAATATGGGTGGATACGCTTTGTGACAGACCAGCGCACGGGCTGTATTATAGAAGAGTGCCACTTCACCCAGAATCCCTGCCTACCCTTCAACAGCCATCTCCCGGAAGTTGCTAGTGGTGGGCTTAGAAGATATAGGCCGATCCTTTATCTTCTTAACCATAACGTCAAAAACATACTGACAAAAACATACAATATACTATTTTTCTGAAGTCAACAAATGAATGAAAACTAAGAGCTGGCATTTTTGAGGGGTGCCTTCAATCTTTCCAGGAGTGTGTCAAGTCTAAACAGGTTGGAAGATATAGGTGCATATCTTTGCAGTATGGAGAGGCAGGAAATGTGACGCAAAGGGGCTATAGAAAGGCTGCTGTATGACTGTAGAGGTGCCCAGTCTATCAGCCACTCCTGAGTCCTTTACTGCTCGGCCTGGATATTCGGGTCATGTATTTGGGGCAAAATCTTCCCCTCAAGTGTGTGCACACACATACCCACTATGCAGAATGAATGTGTGTGAAATGTTTCAATTACTTCTAAAATAATGTTTAACATGTTCCAGACATACTGCATTAAGCAAATACCCAAGCAGTATTTGAAGTATATTCTGTTTTTCATTTTAATAGATTGTAAACGTATTAAACACATGTTAAGAATATATTTCATATACTGCATTTGTAAAATATTATCAAATTTATATAGGCGGAAACCACAGAGCCACCACAGGATCGGCCAGAGAGTAATACCGTTTTGTAAGTTAACCTTTTAACACTATTTTATCATAGTTTTTTTTTTTCTCTCAGAAGAATCTATTAGTTGAAACCTGCAACATTTTTAACTAGTTTTGAATGCTTCTGGTAGCGTGCGGTGCGGTGCCTACATAATCAGCATCTCGGCACCCCCAGTGCAGACTCCTGGCCCACGCAATGACGCGTAGCAGAACCTCAGAGCTGAGGAATCCTTCCTTTCATCCTAAAACATTAATACTATAGAGCAGGTTAAGCACTGCTTTGGGTCGCCAGAAAAGGCCACACCAATTATTAAGGAAAAAGGAGTGGGACGTTTAGAAGTCCACGGATGCACAACAGATGATGGTAGACACAGTGCTTAACGTTGCGTTATTAGCATGTGCAACCTGGTTTTGGAGCTGTTTGTTCCTCCATAATCTGAAACAACATCATGTATGGAAATGCCCTCAGGGCACGTTGTCCCTGGAATGTGAATGTGGACCTGGTCTGTGGATGTGGCTGTTCTCCCACCATGGGCTACGCTATCAGCTCCAAGTCAAACATGAGCTTTATGAAAGAAGTTGACTTGAAACTGTGGAAAACAATTGCAACAAACCCTGTATTATAACGGATCCCTCATACTTACGTGGTTTGTGTGTCCACTTTATATAGAGTGAGCCTATATCATTTGAAAGATAGGGTTAGGGTAGGCATCAGGGTAGGTGACAATAGCAACATTTCCATGTTACAGAAAAAAGACATTGGACAGAGAATGGGGTAGTAACCACCTCCAGCCAAGGATGATAGCAAGTTGCATGGGATAGGATATAATGGGGTGTACTGAAAATAAACACAGGAACCAAAGTAAGATGCATCGAACACTTCAGCATGTTTGAGTCACACAGATGCCCTCAGCTGGCTGTCCAGCCTTTGTCTCTTCCACACATTTCCGGCTTCATAATTTCACACTGGTTGTGGGCACGGAAACGACTGAGTCAGAAGTTGTAGGGGGGTCATCTCAGGCCAGAGCAAAGTCACCTAAGCTGATTTACGCCGATATGAGATATCAAGCTGGGTTTCTGTGCTCTCAATACTACTTTAGAAAACCTGCAATGATGAAATGTTATCCAAGTTGAAAGAGTAAATTCTTGAATAGGTCTGTCTGGCATCAAAGTAAGGACATAGTGACATGATAGCTAAAAAAAAAATATTTTGCATAATGAACTTTTTCATGAAACTTTCAATGATTTCCCAGGGAATTTGAACCCTAAAAAGTCCAGCACTGGATGCTGCTGTACCCAACGAATAATTGAACCATTTATCTAATTAAATAATGCATTAGTCATGGACACGTTAGAAAGTCAAATTGCTTGTAATTGCTTGTCAGATCTTTATGGGGAAAGAAGACTAGACGGAAAGAAGGGCGTTAGCACTTTAAGGATCTGCATGACATACTTCTGTTTTTAAAAACTCTTTAATATGTGTGCACCTGAGCTCCTCCAGATGGTGCAATATCATCTCTTTAAGAGGCTCTCTGAAGTGAGACTTCAGCTGGGATAAATTGATTTATATTTTTAGTGCTATCAAGGAAATGCTGAAATTGCTTCACATGCATTTATTTGCTAGCAGGTGGCTTTGCACAAGTTAAAAATGAATTTTAGTTGGCTGGCTTTGAAAGAACCCATTAAAGAGATGTATAAAATATTTCCGTCTTATCTAATTATGGAGCGGTAGCAGTCTGAAGTTAAGGCAGAAGGCAGGGTAGAGGTGCACCTTAAAGCTGAGCTGAATCATAGATGCGTAGGTTTACATGAGCAACAACTCACTTCACATTGAGTTATCCCATAATAGGCAGCTTGATTCACTCCTTTAGTTTTTCACTCATTTAATTTTATTCTGTGATACTTCAAAACAAGCCATTCAATCTTACCACAGCATCAATATGGTAAGAGAGGGAAAATCACAAGTATTACTTAAAATGATGAATTAGAGACATGTTTTAAAATGGATAATTTCAGATAAATCCTAATCAAATTAAGACATTTAATTATTTTTTTTAAATCGCACCCTGCATATTATCCCAAAGTAGGCCCAGCTATATATTCACAGGCTCATAGACTCAGTCTTTACAAGCCTTACACTTAAACAAGTAAGTAATCCTAATTTATTTGATGGGATTATTCATGTACATCAAGCTGAGTGTGTCTACGAGACATATAATACACACTTGCACAATGTGAGAGGAAGATGCAATGGGACAGATCAGAGCTGACTGATGATAGTGCTTTATACTACTTGATGATATATCTCAGAGTATTTAAATCCCTAAATGCTGGAAAAAGAAGAAAGAATATTTTGAGAGACCGAACCAGAACTTGAAGCAAACAAAGAGGCTGACGGACCAAATGCAGATATTCAGAAGAAAAAGTACTATTTTTGTCATGTCAGGGAATATATTTTTTCTTCATCTCAAAAATGTGATGTTTTCAAAAGCTGGTGCAGAAAGCAGGGCTAGGAAGCCCATATCCGGACACCTTAATAAGCAGCACAATTATCACATGCAGATTATGCATCCGCTCTTGTTGGACTCATGGAATAAGGATCCCAAACATCCCTCAAAATGTCTAGTTGCAGTACTAGCCCCATAAAAATACTGCCCCGGTGCATCATTAATAAATTTGTAGTATAAAGAAGACAGCTATGGCAATTAGTAATAATTGGAATCTAAGGATGGATACGGCCACACTTTTTGTATCTTTTATCATTCTTGCATAGCAGCCTATGGCCTACAAATACCACTAAGTGTTGAAAGGTCAACAATGCAGGGGCCTGGCCTTTGTTTTTTGCACAGGATATTATGACAATAGCAATTCAGTGCTTTCCAGCTCTGGGTCCACACATGGGAGGAAAGGGCTGTCAAGCTAAGGCAGGAACTAATGATTCTGCATGACATCCCTGGCTCCTTGCCTCATTCACTCCTCATTATTAGACTGCACGCTTGGGCTTTTCACTGCAGCAACATCTTCTAGAGACATCTCTTCAACTTGCTTTTCTTTCCAAATATGGAAAAGGAGCCTCCACTGTTATTTTTTTAAGTCCTTGGTTCAAGCACTTGCACTAGTCGGACTGTCTTGCAGACTGGAAATTCTTACGTCATTGTCCAGGCCAGCGCCTAACATCATCTATCAACTTCACCGCCCTCTGCAGTGTTATCCTTTCCTTGTTTGGGGGTTTTCGGTGAGTTTGTTGTAGGAGTAATGAATTGGGATCCTTGGAGTTGCACCAAGCTGGAAGACGCTGCCATCTTGGTTTGCCTTCGCCACTTGGCTTCAGCATCTCCCACAGAAACTCACTCCCTTGCGGTGGGGAAAGAAGCTGGAACATTTTCAGCACCCAAATGGACCTGGAAGGGAATAAAATAATATAGCTCCATCCTTCCCATTGCCGCGTTACCATTACTAGATTGTGCGTTTTATTTGGGCCACAAAATATATTAGCCTTGATCCATGTACATACGATTCTCTTAGGTCTGCTTCAGATCCAAAATGAAATGCAGCTCTGAGCATATAAGATCAGCTCTTTTTGAAGGTCCTCAAAAGAATGACTGTATTTATAGCACGCATGTCATACTAAATTAACTACACAGTGGAAAAGCATTAACTATGAACCTCATTGCATTTTTGTAGGCTTATTTCGGATCATTATCCACTTACAATTTAATAAGGTACCAGGTATGCCCAGCTAATGGCAGGAGATATTTGCTTTTTCCTGAGTTTCCATTTATTTGAAGGTATATTCAGTAGGAAATAGCAGGCAGAAAGTCTGACAAGCACTGACGAAAGAATTAATAGTTCGTTAACACAGCACATTTTTTTAAATTTATTAATTTAATATTTATTTCACCTTCAATATACTGTGATCTTTTATGTAATTGCTCCGTGAAAATAAAGAAAGATGGGGCAACGGCGCGTTTCATCACACACTCATCACGTTTCCGATTCTCGTATACTACAATATTTGTGCTACAGACAGAAGAGCCCTTGCAACGTGGTTATCAGCATTCAGGGTCCGAAAGCAGATACCTCGCATTGTCTCAGACTTTGAAGTCACGTTTTACTTTAAATCAAGCAGCTACTGTATGACCTAGCTAAAGAAATATTTTCTGGGCGTCATTTTCCCGTACGATACAATTTTCCGTTTATTTGTCCAACTTCATGAAGATTAAAAAAAAAGGAAAAAAGAAAGGCGGGGGGGAGGAGAAAGAAGGGATGGAGATGGAGAAACTTTGGATGATCTCTTATCTCCCCCACCCAACTCCACCCACACATTAAACCTTTGTCTTAATCGAGATATTCTCAATGTGTTAGTCTTTTCAAGCATCAGTGCCCCAGTCAATGCCAGCTAGGCTTCTGCTAGCCTTTGCCAACCAAATAGTGTTTTTGATTTGTCTGGATTTTTTATCTTCCTGTGTGGCAGCCACTCAAGCACATCAGGGAGGATTTTTTGGACTTCAGGCTACTCTGAAGGTATCTAGATATACAGGGCAGATGTTAATAGTTTAGTTTCCAGGTTCCTCATGGAACATGCAAACTATATAGCAGAGAAGATCATAGTCTGATAGGAAAACCTTGGCGCAATTGGGTATTTGGGGGACATTTCTGAGTAGATGAACAACTTGATAATTTACTTTTTTCCATTCTGACGCTGGCCTGTGTTGCAGACCTCAGTATCACTGCCCTTGTGCAGTGGCTGAACTAGAAAAATTGATCTGTTTTATATTTATTATTTTTTCAGTTCAGTTTTTAATCTTAATTTTTAGACGGTCCCTGGTGAGTCTCTCTCAGTATTCTGGTTTTTGTTTTAGAAACTGGAGCTATTTTATAGCGTGTTTTTGTTCACTTAGACATTTCCCAATAAAGTACAGGTCTGGAACCGTCTGTTATTTGTAATGGAAGTTATATCAGGGCTTCTTATATTTATTTCTCTGTGTGTATGTTAAAGGCAAATATTTCCAAGAAATTCTGAAAGTACTGAATTTAGACATGGTTTACACTTCATAGCAAAGAATTACAAAAATGCCCCAATTTCTCCACAAGACTGAATTCTGTTCTGCAATTTAAGAGGCACTACCTGAGTATATGAGTGTATACAACAGCTATAAAATTGAAGTTGGGTCTGTATCTTATTCTTCTTTGTCATCTGTATGTGCATAAAGAGTGACTAGGTTTCAGGCTTTGCAGCCACATACATATCATGAAGGCAGCATAATACATTCATGAGTGACACCGGTGAAAATATAAAATTGAATGGAATGGAATAGGATCTCTGCTTTGCGAAGCTTATAGGACAGTATTTTTGAGGTGTTTTAGATAACTAACTCCAGATGAATCAATGAGAATTAGACCCCTAACTACCTTTGTAAATTGAGCCTGAAGTCAAAAGCTGAGGTTGTTAGTACTCGGGGGGCTGATAAAGAAAATCTGTCTATGGCAAGAAGAGTATTGTATGTAATTATTTTTCTTAGTGGATCATTGCTAGGGCTGAAGGTCCATCACTATGAAATCACACTTAGGAGACTAAATCGTCTGACTCCGGTGTGGTTAGACCATCAGTGCATTTGGTCC
>JAGPOW010002173.1:3260641-3281428 GCA_030014935.1 Caiman crocodilus | reverse complement strand
TGACTCCGGTGTGGTTAGACCATCAGTGCATTTGGTCCTTACAGCCTAACAGTACGAACATGAAGCAATGTACAGAATAATTGTCCTGATACATACTAGCGTTATGGTCCGGTGATGTTTCCTAACCCAACGAAGGGTCATAGCGGGCGCCGTTGAGTGAAACTCAAAGACACAACTCATTGTCCTTTTTTGACTTGATGAGATAAACTTGAATTGGGACTTAATAATATACTATCCACATCTGTATTCTACAAATCCTGTTCAGCTTCATGCGTTCAGAACAAATTCTAGGCAAGAGGCCACTGGGAAGTTGTCCAGTTCTCTGTACCCCATGCCCAGCTCTGTCAGACTGGCTGCAGAATAATTTATTTCATACATTTCATCTGGCCAAGGAAAACATATTTGTGCCTTGTGGTAGGGAAGCTCTGAAACGAAGGCACTGTGTTGCAAATTATACACCCTAGGGGTTGACCTTAGATCGTGTGCCTTCTGACCTGCAGGAAACTCCACGCAAGAAGACAAGACCATGTAAGAAATGCCTGTTATTTGGGTCTTATGGTTTCAAGAACCGATTTATAATCAATGGTGTGTGTGAAATCCCTCATTGCTGCACTTAAAAAGAGAGGCGGGGGAACAGTGCGGAATTGATTATATTTCATTTTGGTTTTTTAGATAAATTAATGTAGATATTTATTTATTTAGATGAATTTTTATTTACCTTGCACCAGGTAGATACAAGGTAAAAAGAAAGTTCTTACATGCAGGAGAAAAGCCCTTAACTTGAAGCATCAAAATGTCTTTTATGTTTCCATGTGAATCCAGATCAGCTTATCCAAATATACTGTTTTAGATGCCTTATGCACTGTCTGGGACGCTTCTTTTTTTCATTTGGGTAAGGTTTATAGTATTATTTTTGCGCTGTCTCTCTCTCTCTCTCTCTCTCTCTATATATATATATATATATATACACACATATATATATTTAAGGCATTCTCAAAAAAACCTGCAGGAAACCCATTATATGTCCACGACTCCAAGAATAACTTCAAAATAAAAATACGTGGCTTAAACTATTTTGCAACAGAACCAGGACAATTAGTGCTAAAGTGCTAACCAGATTTCTACAGGTGTCTAATGTTATCGACACAACACAAATCCCGGTGAAATGATATGTCTGAACACAGAAGTGTTCTCATATATAACCAACATCTCATAATATTTTTCAAAGCGTAGTGATTGGAAAAAAGAACACAATGACTTTGAAAATCTAGTAGCTAGAAGAAACATGGAGATGTGAGGGGGCTGTCAAGGCTAGGGAAGGGAAAGGAGCACAAGACTTGGGTGGCCACTGATATAGGTTGCAGTAATGCTGTTGGTGGGAGATTGATATTTGTTTTTGTCTATATTTTGAAGGATTGGATGTGCTTTTAAATGTTGGATATGTTATTTTATAAGTTGGATTCATTGATAAAGATTTTTCTTTTAAAAAAAGACAGCATGAAAGTGCTATTGCCTTTTTTCAGCAGCGTTTTGAAGTCTCATTTTTACCTGCCAACCTTGATCTCATTCTCAAGTGTTTTTAAAGTCTCATTATTACATAAGACCATAATAAAACCATAAGAATTGCCATTTAATGATCCATCGTGACCAGTTTCCTCTGTCACACAGTGGCCAAGAGCAGATGATGAAAGGGACAGTCAACAGGATTTTTCCACTGTTCTTCTCCCACTTGTGGCTTCCAGCACTTAGGCTAGGGATAGAAGTTGCACATAATCTGTTTTAAGTGATCAGAAACTGGTTTAAACCTGTAACAAAACAGAAGTTCAGTGCACATAGGCCAGTTTCAAAATGGCTGAAACTGGTTTAAGATAAACCTGGTTGAATGTAGTATCAGATTGAACTGATTTAGGTCAAACCAATTTATGAAACTTCTGTCCCAGACCCTGGTTTAAGTTAGATCAGAGTACCCCAGCATGCTTTCAAGCCCTGTGTTGTCTGCTCCAGACAGCAGGGCTGGCCCTACCCCTCTGCACTCCCTAGCTGGAGCAGTGAGGCCTGGCTGACAAAGGGGTGGAGGGGGACGAGAAATAAATATAAGAAGCCCTTCATTGGGTTAGGAAACATCACCAGACCATAACACTAGTATGTATCAGGACAATTATTCTGTACATTGCTTCATGTTCGTACTGTTAGGCTGTAAGGACCAAATGCACTGATGGTCTAACCACACCGGAGTCATGATCCCCAACTGGGGATGCAGGCCGGTTTGCAAGGGAGGACTGTGCCACCCTCCAGGCAAACCCCAGCTGGAGTCTGGGGCAAGGGGGGGGCCTTAAATACCCCTTTCCCTGCTCAAACTTACTGCTGGCTGCAACTGTGAACTATAAATCCCAGAGGCACTTGGAAGCAGGAAGAGGAAGTCATGAGCAACCCTGCAGAGTCCTGCTGCTGTAATTCTGGACTGAAATCCCAGAGCTTCGGGGCAGCCGGAAAACAAGTGCACGCAGCTGAAGAGCTGTATACTAGCACTGCTCCCCTCCCATCCCCGGCGTCTGGCCTGAGCCAGTTTTGACTCATATAAGATATAAGGGTATAAGATTGGATTCTCATTGCAGGCATGTGGCTGCATTTCCCGAATCAAAGGTCTGTTCACTTCTGTTCCCATTTAATCTGTGCAGTTTAGACTAACCTGCAAAGACTGAATCGATTCAGCCTTGGGCTTTTTGACTGTCTGTACTGAGCCTTAAAGTCTAGGCAGTTCTGACTCAGAGGCTGTACCCCAACTCCTGTGCTCAATACCTACCGATGCACCTTTCCTCCAAGAATTTGTCCAATCCCTTTTTGAATCTGGTTAAACTGTCAGCTTCCACACCTCGTGGCGGTGAGTTCCACACTTAATTACGTGCTGTGTGAAAAAGAACATCCTTTTCTGAGTTTTAAACTACTGCTACTAGTTTCATTTTGTGACCTCTACTTCTTGTACTGTGAGAGTTAGTAAATAATAAATCCCTATTGACTTTCTCTTCACATTGCTTACATGAGACCTATTTCACACCTCATTTGCCAGGTTGTTTTAAAATTACCTTTTGGGGACATCATAACATGGCCCCAATC
Organism: Caiman crocodilus; assembly: GCA_030014935.1. Lineage (NCBI taxonomy): Eukaryota > Metazoa > Chordata > Crocodylia > Alligatoridae > Caiman > Caiman crocodilus. Next base: position 3,278,314 of record JAGPOW010002173.1, on the reverse strand, counting down.
CTTTAAAAGTTTTTTGTCCGTGCATCCAGTAAGACAGATTTCTTACTGACTTCAAATGGCGCTATGCTGATTTGATGTATTCGCTTTTGGACAGGTAACCCTATTCAGCTGAATAGACAGCAGTGTGCCTATTCATACGAGTAGAACTTACTCATGCGAATGTTTGATGAATCGTGTTCCTAATGAGTCGTTTTACAAAAATGGGCCAATTCCTGCTTCCATTGCCCTGCTACAAATGTGATGCAACTCCACTGACTCTGTATATCATTTACTCTGGCTTTCCATTAGTATAAATCCATTAACATCACTGGAGCTTTTCTGGATTTATACTGGCATAAGAAAAAATGAGACGATGGATCTGGAGAACACTCAGTTCTCCGAAAATGTATCAACTCACAAGAAGTGCTGTGCTAAACATCAAAAGAGACTGCACCAGAAGAGTTGCTGTCAGTGACCCAAGTCCGGGCATATTCTAATTGGAAAAGAGAAGGTTATATTGAAATAAAATGGTCCAACTGGGACACTAGTTGCAGGATCTTTCAGCATCCAACATGACTGGCTATATAAATACAAGGTTTTAGTTACAGCACATTTTCAGGAAAACTGTTCCACTGTCATTTGTACTAGTAGAAATCCATAACCTCTCCCCACCCCGATATAATGGAGTTATTTCTGATTTGCACTGGTATATGTAAAAGGAGAATCAGCCTCTATGCTATTTACCCAAGATAGCATAGAGCTGATACAAAGCTACTTGACTTGAGAGTGACTCGTGCCCCCTTTTTCCTTTAGCATTGTCCCCATGATGCACGTCCCGCACGCTCCTCTCCCCCCGAGTCTGAGGAGTTCACCAGGACGAGGGTGAGCAAGCCAGCTGCCGAGCAGGAGCTCTGCTTTCCACCTGGCTTATAGGCCAGAGAAAGCCACATGGTGGGGGTATGGGTCTGGGAATGAGGGAAAGCCCGTTGCAGAGTGACTCCCACACAGAGTCCCACAAAGAACCACCAGACTCAGAAACCACAACCTAGGGAGTCACTGAACAGCTCTTTTAAAAAAAAAAATGAGGAGGGGTGTGCCGTTTAAATGCTTCACAGTGGTTTGTTACCTGAGGAAATGTGTGAAAGGCTTGGCGCGACTCCCCGAGGGCCTCAGCCCTGTTATCGACTATATTTGGTTTCAGCCAACTGACAAAATCTAGCATTTAAACGTCTCACTTTCTTTAATGGCTTCTGTTCAACTTCAGGGCGACTCAGTCCAACAGAGGGAATGAGTTTTTCTCTAATGCATTTGGTAACATTTTAGGCTTTGGTTATTCCACTTTTTTTCTTCTTCTTCTAAAGGGGTTTGTGACTAGAGAGTCCCTGAACTTTTTGAAGTAGAAATGACAAATAGCTCTGAGTCTCCGTTCAGTCGCACTTCTGTAAACCCTTAGCAATTCCACTGACAATGAAGACAGTATTTATGACCAAAGTATTTTGCCAACCCATCCTAATGACCTGTCTCATTTTATTTCGTCTTTCTTTTCTCTAGCCTAGTAAAGAAAGTAGACGTGAATGTATATTATACCAGAACAAAATAATAGTACTAACTGGGGCAGGAGTTAGAAACTCCAACATTAAGCTTACTAGTTGAAGAGTTATTAATCATAATGTAATCCAATGCTTATATTTAATTATTTTTTTCAATTACGTCTGTCCGGTGTGCACAACATACGGTTCATAGTTTTCGTAGACATTAGGGCTGGAAGGGACCTCGGAAGATCATTGAGTCCAGCCCCCTGCCCAGGGCCAAGTTTTCAGCTGTATAATGTCTAAAAAACGAAGCCATCAATGGGTTACTAAAAAGCTAAGCCATCAATAGGTTAAAAGCCGAGTTGAATTTCAACATCGAGGCATACAACAATTGATATGGAAGGAGCAACATCATTAATATGTGTCCTGTCCAGCACAAAACTTCACTTTTATCCTTTATGAGTAATATCTGTAGTGTTTGCATGTGTGCACGCATGAACTCATCAGTCTGTGCTGATTGTGCATCTGTGAGTGGAGGGATCCATTACTTTGTCCTGGACCATTCCTCATCATGAGTTGTTCCCAACCTAAGGCTACTCCACCCAAATGGAGTTACAAGCCCAATCTCAATTGCAGAAATGAAGATTACAACCAGGGCCGGTCCAACCATTAGGTGAAGTAGATGGCTGCCTAGATAGTTGGGTGGCTCCAAAATGATATGCAGAAAAAAGCAACAGCAACTTCATTTTAAATAACAGAAACCGAAAGCATGAAAAGCAAAGTTCTAATTTTTTACGCAAATGTTCATGAGGATTTTCTTTTTATTGTACATGTGTTATAATAAATTCTATTAGAGTTTTTGCAGTAAAATTGTGGTAAGGGTTAATGAAAAATGTGAAACAATAAAAAAAAAGTTTTTATTGTTTTATTGCTCATTTCGAATATCAAATAAGTACATGTAAATGTTCATTCTAGATTTATTTTCCTCTATATTGGAAGTGGTGCTGGCGCCGAGGTACAATGACCCTTGGACCAGCCCTTCTTACGGCTGGAAGTGGGGTCATGAGTCTGGAAGTGCAGCAGAATTGGAAGCATGAGCCTAGAAGTGGGATGACCACTGGAAAAGTTTGGGACTAACAGTTCTTGTCCTGTGACATAAGGTTTCCTATAAGGGAAATTTTAAAAAAATCTACCCTAATGTTCTTCTTCATCTCTGGCTTTTCTAGTGTCCAAATAGACAAAACCACTGGGAAGAATTTGGCCCAAACTGAGGCTGAGAAGAAACACGGGGTGGATGTGGAAAAGGTAGCTACCTAAGCTTTTAGTAGTTACTTTATGAGTGTGATGCAGGTATTTTCCTATAATAAAAGAGTAACATTCCCATCCAGTAAGTGCTGTTCTTGGCATCTCATTTTATTCCAATTTGCTTTCCTTGCAATGTGGGCAGGATTCATGAAAGAGCTGTACCTAACAGGTAGGTAAGAGGGGACACTCTTTTTTATACTAATAAATGCCATTTCTAAATTATCTGCTTCCAAAATATACCATATGGTTCCAACTTATCTGTACCCAGCTCCCAGCTCCTGAGCGGCAGCTCCCATGAAATGCAAAAAATATATAAATAAATAAAATAAAACAATGAAAAGAGTAAATAGTGATTTACTACACTGAAACGATGGGTAAAACTTCTAGCGTTCACTATTTGCAAATAATCAAAGAGAGAAGATGAAAAAAATCCAACTTGCAGGGGGATAAAAATGGCTAACTCTTTTAAACAAAGATGATCATTGGAAATTTTCATTTCTTGGCCCTCCAAATGAAGATTTTGCATCTCATAGCTTGACTTTAAAATAGCAACTATTTTGGGGGGAAAAAGATTATATTAACTGATTTCTAGAAAATCTTTACCATTTTTTTATAGGAATTATTCAACATCACAGCTTTTGGGAATCCATGTGTTCCAGGGAACAGAGCACAGAACCAGGCATCGGGGGATTAGCAGCAAAACAGAACAGACTCCTAATCTCCCCTTGATTTTGGTGAAGTCACCTCTCTTTTCTGTGCCTTTCTTTCTGCATCTGTAAAATTCTGACAACACAACTTGCTCTCCTATAAAAGGCCCGTTAACAACTACGTAGAAAAAGCAACTGAAAAAGAAGTTAGCATAATTTACATGATTACATTTTGTATTCGTTAAATCTACTGAGTTTCTTGCCCCAGATATCTATTTGAGCAGTCTGGGGCAAGCCGTTCTGATTCAGCCCACGGCAATGCCAAAGCATGACGTTTGGATCCTAAAGCCAAATGAAGGCTTTTCAACTTTGGAGCATTGCTACAAGGGAAATCCAAACCAGAATATCAAATGCACACACCTTTGCACTTTTGCTCTGAGTGTCCAGACCCAGGGCCACCTCTAGTGACAGCACTGCGCGTTGGCAGGTGACCATTGGCTACGTGCTGAGCACTGGCCAGGTTGCATTGACCCAAAGGGTTGCTTCTACATGGGCAAATCCCCTATTCCTGTGAACCAAATAAAAGCTTTACTGATATTCCTAAAAGCCCCTCCCTAGGTTGATGGTTACAGTAACCTTCCCATCTTACAGTTCCAGTAAAATAGCTCCTGAGGTTTTCCTGTGCTAGCTCCAGAGGGCCAAGACAAACCCCAGAATTGGTGGTTCCACCTAAATACTTCAGTAAGAATAGGATGTTTCCATCCACCACTGTATATTGACTCTTGCTATGCTTCTGCCCTTAAATCATTTGATGACATCACATTGTTACTTTGAATCCATGTACAAATAAGCTCTGCTTCCATTAGAGAACATAAAACGGTCCATTTTGACTCCTTCTGCAAACTGTTTATAGGTTACTTGAAGCTTTCAGGATTTTTACAAGAGAACATCCACTGTTCATTTCCTGGCTCTGCTCCAACTGGACATGTTAACTTTGCCTAATTTCCAAGACATTTGGTGGGAATGCTTCATAATAGAAGCATGTTTTTCCATCAGGGAACTTATACTGCTTTTTTTTTTTCTATCTTTCCCAGACAAATCAAACCCAGTTTTTATGAGCTTCTTCTAAAGGGTAGAACAGTAGCTTGCCTTGTTAGATATTAGTGCTCCTGTTTGGAGGGTGATCATGTAACTGCAAGGCCTTAGTATTTTACACTTTCTGGAGTTCATTAACCATGGGCTTCTGTATTTGAACCTGTAGCGTTTTAGCTGGACGAAACCCAGAAAGAGAAATCAATCCAGTCCCGTAGCACAGAACTAATTGTCATCGTAGCCAAATGTGTAAATATACAAGGAGCATATAGGAAAGGAGGGGGGGGAAATTGATGGCTTAGCTTTTTAGATATTATATAGCTGAAAACTTTTTATGTGCTTCCTCGCTGACATAAAATATGAAATGAAAAGTGAGTTTCCCAGATGAAAACATCTATTGCAAATAATGGTTTTATATATATATATATATATATATATGTTTTGATCAAATGTTTGCCACATAAGTTATGCATTTGACTGCATATTGGGCTGTGTTTTTAACCCTGTGTAGTTGGTTGGGGTTGGAGGAATACCTCCCTAGTCAAGGACTCTATTGCCTTTCGTTGCTGCAGAGAGGCCCGTGCCATCTAATAGCTCAGCTGGCCAGCTAGAAGGGAGACATCATGACTTTGCTTGTAATTGGAGGAACTAGAGCCCCTCTTACTATTAATATCATGGACTCGGCCAACTCTCCCACCATAAGGATAAGATTGCATCCGGCCCAGTGAAGCACTGGCATATAATGCCTGGAACCACAAATACGTTCTCTGTCACATGTAGTGGAGCTGGACTGCAGATAGGAACAACATAACTCTGTGCAGGGTGAAGGGGAGGCTAGTGCCATTCTGCTTATGGGTTCACTGGTGTAATCACCGGATTGCCAACAGGATGACAGAAAGCATGTATGGAGGGAGCAGCTCGGGAAAAGTCAACGGTTGAGAATGCCACGGCAGAGTTTCACACATAAGGCCTGGTCATTAGCAAACATCAAGGGTGCTCTGGCATCGTAACTAGACCCAGTGCCCACCCTAGTCTGCATGCATCAATTTGCCAGCAAGTGGGTAACTAGCGCCATTGGAAAAGCCAAGTATTATGGGAAAGTCAGTTCCTGTTGTAAAACACGCCATGGCATCCCAGAGCCCCCTTTTCCACGTACTGAGGAGTTGATAGTCCATCTACACTGACGCCAGTGGAAGTTTTGACCTTGCGTCGAGTGGGCATAAGACGAGATTCTCACTCAAGTCTTCAATCCAAGTCACAAGGTAGTGCTGGGTGTAAAATCTGATCAGCAGGGATACTAGTTTTCCATGATAACCCCCGCCCCCCCCAAATTCTCTGATAAAAACTATAAAAATCTACATTTTTCTGCAGCGAGCCCCCTCACAATGCTGATTGGCTGAGAGAGCTACTATTTGTGCAGCCCCCACTCCTAACTGCTGATTGGTCAAAAGAGCTGATGTTCATGTAGCCCCACCCACTGCAGCTGATTGACACAACTGGCAGCCCTCGCAGCCAATCAGCAGCAGAAGGAGGAGAGGGTAGCTACCATCTTGGCTACATCCTTATGTGCCAGTGGGTCCTTCCCCTGGGGGCTGCTACAGCAGACAGGGGAATGGCTGGCTGCCCCTGGGGAGCCAGCATTTTATTGTCAGTAAGGTATTTCCCCCCGACAAATCTAAAGATTCTCTATAAAATGCAAATTCTGCGTTTTTTTCCATGGATTACATATTTCTTGAATTCCTGCTGATGAGAGACATTTGCTGTCCCTCTGCACTTTCAATTCATTAAATCAGCAGAACGAAGCACACGCAGCTGAAAATCTGATCTAACAACTATAGAGGGAAGGTATAAAAACAGCTCAATACGCCTCCGACAGTTAAATGGATTACACAGCTAAATAGCTGTTCAAACATTTTTAAAACCTAGCCAATTCTACTTTTGTGAAGCTTTGAATTTTAACAAAAGAAAGTTGGGGAAAATGCATGGCATTTTTGCAAACTTCCTATTTTTGGTAACAAATAGAATAGGATGATGAAAAGACGAGGTCTGTCTTTCTGACGAGCTTCCCTCAATAGTCTGGGACTGTAGATCGTAAGGAAATAATGTGTCTAACAGGTGTTGTTCAAAGCACTCAGACTTCAGGTAAATGATCTGTAATGAGGAACTGAAAGTCATTTTATGAAAATAAGGCTTATGGAGGTTTGCAAGAAACATTAGCACATAAATAGCAAGGGGGGGGGCACTCTGCTTGTCCATGCTCTAGTAAGGCTGGAGAAGCCGATCCTGTGCACCAAAGTTGATAGAGTTTATGAAATTAGGCAAGTCTAGTATGTCACTTGTTTCAGTGCTTTAACGTATAGTGGTTAATAAAATATGTAACAATTAGATCAGCCCCCTAAACCGACTTGTGGAATCACAGAAACCTTCCCCTTTAAGCAACAAGTAGTAAAACCTCCTTCTTATTCAGAAGTTCACCCAATTTATTTTATTGCCGTGGTTTTGAACTAATAACAAATGCCATCCCCATCAATATGATTGTGCAGTGGTTTGGGGTACTGGTTTTGCCTATGTTAGCTGTGATGGAGGACTGGCTGTAGTCATTCATGGATATGTTGTTGTGACTCAATTTAGGGTGCTTTGTGGAAGCCATTCATCCTCTGTAGGTCAAAATGCTTTAATCTGAGACAGGGGAAATATGACAGACATTTTATGTCACAATATTCTTATTTAATTAGCCACCGTTTCACAGGTGGGACGGCTAATTAGCTCTCCCATTTTAATCCTGTGAACCTCTATATGACATCCTCATACAGAGGCTGATTTAATCTGACTGATTTGAGAGAACTTAGGGTCTGGTTTCTAGTTCAAAGTACTATTTTATCAGTTATCATGTTTGACAGAATTAGGTCCCAATCCTTTAGCCAATACCATGACATCAATAATAATCACCAGAGTGAATGCAGCTGAAATGAAAACATCTTATTTAATTTAGAGATGAACAGACCATGATTAGAAATTATCATTAACTTCTTTCCCATTGTGGCTAATATCATTAGTGCACTGGCAATATGATTCTTGGAATACAAGTGAAGCATTATAGTTGATCCAAATGGATCCTTTCTGAAGAAATGTGACTATATTTAATTTATACACATATTGCAAACTCCAACAGTGCTTCCAGATTATTTTTTTAGGTGTCACCATATGGTTTTAATTCCTCAGAAATATATAGCCTAGCTTGTTCTCTGAGAAAACAGTGCCAACTATAGCTTGTCAAGGTATCTGAAAGTATAATTTAACATCTAGTCTTTTCCTACAGTGATTCTTTGCTAATGTGGTGGTAAGCGTCCCAGCTAGAAAATCAAATGAGTAGTTAAATCAAGACACGTAAAATGTTTATTGCTTAGTTTCCTCTAAATGGAAAGGAAAATATGATTTTCTTCCTCTATGCACTGCCCATCATATTACATCTGATACGTTGTCCTTCTCTTTTTAAAAAAGTAAGTAGCCTTTGCTTCAGCAGATAGCAATTAATTTTGCAGGGTTAGTACATCCAGGCAAATAATACCCCGTGCTGATTTAAAGACATGAAATATGCTGTGGGAAGATAAAAGCTTAAAATCTAAAATTACCTTGTTGGCAAAGAAAAGCATTGATATACAGCCGTACTTAAATTAACCAAATACAACATTTAGGTGGTCTAGTCAGTTATTTAGTGAAATTTATACCCGTCTCTGTATCACTGCTATCTACTTATTTTTTTGCCTAAAATATGAGTGTGTTGGGTTATTAAAAGCGAATCAGAGATTGGGGACCACTGCGTCTGCAAAAGGCCATATTTTTGTTCCGGCCCCAAACAGTTTCCACACAACGATAAACGAAAAATATCTATCAATAAGTTCACCATTGCTGCGGTTGGTCAGTTTCTGCTATTATTATTTTGTCTCAGACGGCCTGTGTTTATAAAATAGCCAGAGAAACTCAGACTAAATATAAATCCATGGTGTTCTGCAGGAGGGGAGCAATCCTAATGGAGAGTATTTTCAATATGATTTCTATAGGGTGCCTGAAGGTTGTTCAGTCACTAAACTGGAGCTAGTTTAACCTTTGAAAGGATTTTCTGAGAACTGCTTATGTTATATTAGTGGCTTAATTATTTATGGCTCAACCTGATTTTAGGAGGTTCATTAGTTGCTTAATTTTTTGTTTTTGGAGGGTGGGAAGGTGGTGTTATAACCTAGGATCAGATAGTCAAATCGACAAAGCAAACGATATGTTTACTAAAAGCTGCTAATGATTTCATCTCAGTTTTCAGATGAGGCTTATATAGCCTAATCCTATGTATTTCCTAAGTTGCTATCAACCATAAGGAAGAGGAATTTTAAGTCCGTTGTTTTATTTTTGTCTGTACGCTGCGACCCCCTGCCAGTGCATTCTGCGAGATGTAGAACGGAATAAAAACAAATGCAGCACGATAAAAGCAGAATAAAATACCACTCGGCTAAAATATAAACACATAAAATTCAATAAGGGAGTCCTGTTAGAAAAGGGAGAGAGAGGGAGATGATAAAGAAAAGAGCCCAAAACCGTCAAGTTAAACCACCTTTGGGAAAGAAAGTTTTATGGTGTTTTTTAAATGGATGTTGGGAGAGGAATGTGTGGGGTTCACACCAGGGGGTCCACCATAGGACAAAGGGCAGTCACTCCAGGGTAGTTCCCAGGTTATTCTCTCTCTCTCTCTCTATATATATATATATATACACGAATATTTGAAATGATCAAGTCTCTGAGTGAAATTGTGCTTATAGCTATGACAAAGCCACATTAACTTCCATGGGACCAGGGTAGGATACCACCCTCAAGAATCACTGGAGAACATTACAACAGTATTGTCTTGTCTACTTCAGAAATAAAAAGACATACACATGGCTATGAATTTCACAAGAGTCCAGGTGCTTAAGGGGCAAGTTAGATTAATGTTCAATGGGACTTAAGTGCTCTTAACTATTGCACTGTTAGTTCGGAAAATCTCACCCTCTTTTCTCCTCGCTATGCCCTCCCATTGTCCCCTTTTGCTCTTCAATGCAAAGGGCTCTCTAACGTTACAAGACGCATCATAGAAAATTAGGGAGGCAAATTAACATGTACAAATTGATTAATAAAGGATTTATATTTGTTTAAATGCTCTTCTCTGCTATTTTCTGCATCCTCCATTGGCTATTAGCATCCCTGTCCATCATATCTTTCCATATCGGAAGCCCGGGACTCTGTAATGGTCCAAGCGTGGCTTGGCTTGTTTCAATTCACGGTGGAGCATAGAAAAGAAGAAGGATTGTTTTCTAAATGAACACTTAGGAAAGACGTCTAATCCATCACTACAATGAAAATGTTTTATTTCCTCTAGGCAGTCATTAACAAAATGGGCCATCAAAACAAAAGCTGTAAATCAAACAAGTGTGTTCAGCATATATGCTTTAAATCCTGTGCTTCCTTAATACAAGACTAGTCAATTAGCTGACCTTAACGATATCTCCTCTTTTTGTTAAATTTGGTAAGTTCCATAGTTTCATAGTTGGTCGGGTCGGAAGGGACCTGAGGAGATCATCTAGTCCGACCCCCTGCTTCAAAAAAAATTGTGAAGCTAACACTTGAACAGGTAACTAACTAATTAACTAATATGGGTTGGGATTCTCTGATTCACTTTTAATAACCCAAAACACTCATATTTTAGGCAAAAAACCATATGGTGACACCTAAAAAAATAATCTGGAAGCACTGTTGGAGTTTGCAATACGTGTATAAATTAAATATAGTCACATTTCTTCAGAAACTAATATGCCATGCAGAAAAGTTGAGAGTTTCTTAATAAAGGTTGTTTCTAACTTCCTACTTTTAGTTTAGAGTTAAATAGAAAAACATAAAAAGAACTTTTACACTTGGAAAGCTGATTTGGACAAGAAGTTTTTCTCTCTTACACACACACACACACACACACACACACACACACACACGGAGTCAACTCAAATCTTTCTTTAGCATGGACCTGTATAGTCAGATTGAGTTCATTGGGAACGTTTCATTTGTACCAGGTGAACCATAGCCAGCATGCACACCTTTCTACTGATTTTAGAGGTTCAGGTGTACATACCTGTCTCACTGAAAACAAAAGATGTTGATTTTTAAACAAATCTGAAAAAACATATTCTTTACTCTTTTTTTTGTTGGTACTGTCTTCAGTAACAGATGAAACTTTCTGAATTCTTAATTTTTCACCGACGCTGTACATATTGCTGTATCAGCGTATGGAAGCTGGGCTGGGACAAGACAAAGAACTTCCAGAAGAGCAGTCTTCTGCTTCAAATGCAACACATCTTCAACCTCTCTGGCTAACATGAGCACGCAGCCGTGTTTACACGGTTCCTCCCGAACGAAACCAAACCTACCACTACACCCCTCTCCCAAAAAGAGCAAAGGATATGTGACAGATGTCAATGCTTATTGCTTTTCTGGAAGGTGCTTAGGAATTACAGGGAACAAGACAGCACTCGAATCTGATATGATATGAATTGAATAGAATAGAATAGATATTATCCAGAGAAAGTTTTCAACATCTTGCAGTCACACTATGGTTGGGATATTCTTTCAGAATAGCAGGTGTTGTAGAGCAATATTATATGCTGGTCTGTGCTCAGAGACCATGATAAAGGGAATCAAATAGGGCATATCTACACATGAGCATTTAATGTGCATTAGCCCAATTTAAGGTACACAAAGGGCACGCATCTACACACGTGCACTTAATACATCTTAAAATGGGGATTTGAGGTTATTTCAGCCTAAATTTAATACCTGCATAAAACGGGCATCAAATTTACACACAAATAGTTAAGTTGCATCAGCGAATGTGTAAATGTGCTGATGCACATTGATGCAGGGTGTGTCCATTGACTTGAGACTAACTTTAGTTCTAAGTCAGTCTGCACATCCACATTAATATGCTTTAGGGTGTGCACATGTAGATGTGCACCTAAAGTGTACAAGTAGCTACATTAATTTTTAATGTATGTTTGAGAAGGATATTTTGAAGGCATCGATATATTGTAAAATGCATTAATCGACAGGAGAGGAAGGAAGAAAAGGAGTGTGTGTGTGTACGCACACATATTACTATGTTGCAAAGGTGCTTGGACTGTTTTCCCTTTAGAGCCCAATCACATCACTTACTCCACGATGCCCTTGGGAGCAATGAGGAAGACTGTCTGAACGTAATGATTAAGGCTCTGCAGAGCTGTCAGAGATGCAAGCTGGGAAAATACGTGTCACGCAAAACCAGCTTTATACATTTTATTGCAAACATACAACACGCACATGCACACTCAGACAATTACATTATAACAACATTCTAGAAATTGCAGAGTAAAACTGGAAAAATGTGAAAACTCTACCAATATCTTTATTTTGGGGGGGAAATGTGCATCACCAAAGTAACATGCCTGTACATTTAAGCAGAAACATACCTTTACTTTGGGACTATAGAAACAATTTGTATACAGTCTCAAAGCACTTTTATTTTTTCAGGCTATCTAGTCCTAGGGATAAGCAAACTTACATTATGTGAACATATACACACTATAAATGCACACCATAAATGCACTCAGTTTACACAGGGGTGCACACTCTGTAATAGACACCCCCACACACCCATGCCCAGACAAAGTGCTGTATTTTCTGTATAAGCAATTAAGCATCTTAAAATCCTTGCACACAATCTAGCATGTATTTAACCTCAGGGACATGTGGAAAACCAGAGAAAACTTATAGACTTACTTTAGCGTAACAGAAGGCAAAATTCAGCTCAAGTTGTCAATGAGATCTATTTCTCTACCCTGGCCCTAATATGCTTAACTTTACTACCTTGAGTAGTAAATGAGCTTTTGCACGTTAGTAAATAAATGAGATTTACGCATGTTAGTAAAATGTAACTATTAAGTGAATACATTTTTGCAGGGTCTGGGCCTTGGATGGAAGGTACATATAACTTGATTTTGCATCTGGCTTTTCTCCCATTTGATGATGAATGGATGATGGATGTGGAATGATACACAGTCACAAAATAAATGTCTGATGCTTAGGGAAATAGTCAAGTAAGCACAGAGGCGTTCCCTACAGTAAACAGGTAACTAATCTCAAATGGATATTAATCATTTATTTAAGTTTGCTCAAATACATATATGGTATAGATACTTGTTTGTATATTTGAAAAACCAATCAGTAGAAAGGCAAACATTTCACAGCAGTTACCGCATCACAATAAGACTATTTTCTTATACTTCCCAGTAGTTACAATATATAGAATTGTAAATACTATTGTCAACTGGAGGTATGCATGCCATTGGGGGTGCTTGGAAAGGTGCTGGGGGGGTATATGTGGGTGGGTGGGGACAGAGCGCTGCCACCAAGCACCCCGCACCACTGCCTCCCAGGAGCAGGGCCGGGGGTGCCGAGGGCAGCGGGTCCCTTCTGCAGGCTGTACAGGCCCTGGCTGGATGCAGGGGGTGGAGTTTGCATGTGGTGGTGGCCACTGCCATCCATCGCCCTTTGCTGCCATCACCACAGGTAGGCCACCCCCCCTTGCCCCACGTCTGGCCACTGCCGCCCTCCCCTCCCTCCTACTCCGTGTCCGGCTGCCACCACCAGGAGGGGTGCACCATTATTAAATAAAGTTTTGGGGGGTTTTAATGATAAGCACTGTCTATTGATTTGTAATACTATTTCATTTAGGGTCTGCTCCACAAAAAAGATCCATGGGCGTCTTTCCAGAGATTTCACTGGGTTTTGGGTCCAGGTTCCAATGTTAGTGTATGTGCTATAGCTTATGCTTTTGCAATACCCCCCTTGATATATATTATAGCCTGCCAATTTATTATGTCTTTGGTTACCACGACGAGTAGGAACGGTGGCTGTGTTCTGTTGTGGAGGCCAACTGGAGAACGAGAATGGCAGCTTTGCAGTCATTCTCACAGTGCTTTAATTCTGAATGCACTTTTCACAGACCTGACTTTGTGTCAAGAATTGAGTAGCCAAATCTCTGCTCCTTTTTGTCTTCACGTTGCTAATGACCAAAGCCCTGTCTCTTCATTTCCAAGCCTGCTAGGAAAGAGAAACCACAGGAGCAAACTGAGACAACACTATTTGCATATCCTTGCAGCCTCCCATGGTGCACTGCAATCGGAGAACAGTCGAAGAACATAGAGTTCTTTTTACAAAGCAAAACCAGCGGAAATCACCACCAATGTTAATTTGAAACAGAATGAGATAGCCACACAGCAGTGCCTGGAGAGAGTGTACAAAGAAGGTCTTTTCTTGTTCACAAGGTGCTGACAGTACGGGCGAGAGTCCATCCTGTACAGCTGACGTGAGGAATAGCACATCCTTAAATCTCAGCACCTGGGCACAACTCATGAGATTTTGAAAGAAACGTAGAGGGAAGGTTTCAGAGAATGACACTGGTGAAATCCCAGAAGGGATTTGCAGCTGGCTCACCAACAAACTGCAAAAAGGGTTTTAAAAATGAACTTCTGGATCTCCAGCAAGGCTCATTTATCATTGTGAACAACGTTTAGCTGCTTAATAAATTCTTCTCTCTCCCTTTTCACCAGGCATTATTATTATGGCTGGTGGTTCTTATATTGTGATCAGTTAATCCGTTAGCAGACTCTGTGTAAAACTGACCAGGTCTGATGTTATCTAGAAGCTGTATGGCTTTTGGGGGGTTTTTTGGTCATAAAAAAAGAGCTCAGGTTGGGCTGTGTGTGCTTAGCATTTTATATAAATTCCAGGTCATAGCGACTTCTGTACAAGGTATGGCTGAGTTGCTATGGAAAAATAAGAACCAGCCAAACCAAACCTCATCCCGTACACAGGCAACAACTCAAACATTTCTGAAGGTTAGCTTTTGGTTTGGATAAGTAACCCATCTACCCAGTCATAAGTAGAGCTGGTCAAGAAAATGGATTTTCCATCCAATAGAAAATGTGATTCCAATTTTTGTTGCGTCTCAAAATAGGATTATAAGCCAACATCTCAACTTCATTTTCAAAACAAAATTTTTAAACAGTCATTTTGGGTCAATTGAACATTTCAGTTCAGTTTTGACTTTTTGAACGATTTAATACAAAACATTGTATTGAAAGTTTGAAACACAATATTGTTTTAAAATGAAAAATCCGTTTTGTCCTCCAAAAATGAATGTCATCAATATCTCCCTCTCCCCACCCAGTATAGCCAGTGTCTTCAGATGTTGCATGCATCATACCTACAGAAGAACGGCAATATGTTACAGTAGTGCCCTATAGTGGGATCTGGGAAATCCCCTGACCCGGTGAAGACTTTGCGCAGGATTTGAATGTAGCCGCTGGCCTAGAACGGGCTGAGTGACCTGCTTTGGTGGCATCTACTATGGAAAATGGAAGGATGGAAGAACTGACAGTAAAGCAAAGCAAGCCAGAAAGAGAAAGGCGCAGATCTAACAAAGGAGATGGAAGAGAAGTCTGGGCTAATGGGAAGGAAAAGAAAGATGGAGGAATGAGGAAAGAAATGGAGGGCTTTGGGTAAACTCTGTATGTGCCTTCAGACTTTCTAGGCCTTATCTGAGCATGTCTAGATATTCTGGAGTTTGCCAAGCTCGGCGATACCTCACTTTGTCCGAACCACACGTGTACGGCATGTTTACAAGGGGCCCGATGCTGGCACGTATATCCATCTGAAGAAGGACTTAATGCCAGGAGCATTTCTATGAAGTTGCAGGAGATTAAAACTGACAGAATGGGGCTGACAAAAATTCCATATACTTCAAACTAGAACATGTTTTATTTTAAGGCCGGTCTCATTTTTCACAAATCGTTAAGCAGGACCGGATTCCATGCAAGGACGCCCAGCTTGGAGCAAATGTGATTATGTTTTGAACACATGTACATGGTCATACTGCTATGTCCTTTTCACAACCGGCGCTTCTGTCTGCACGAAACTTGGGACACTGTGAAGAGACGGTAGTTGTGAAAATGAACAATAAAACATTACATTAAATTAGTTTTTAAGAAATCCCGTAATTCAGCATCTTTTATATAATAAGGAAGAGTTTTCTTCAGGTATTCTCTTTTCAGAGAGACTTTTGTCTGGAACCAAAGTGGCCACCAAGGCAAAACTAGCACCTCTCTGATTCTTTCCCTCACCCCTCAAAGTGCTAAAATATATATGGAGAGAGAGAGAGAGAAAGAGAGGGAGAAAGAGAGAGAGAGACTATTTGATTAGCTGCCAAAAAAAGAGAAAAACTGGAACTCAGCAGTTCAATACTGAGCTTTGTATGTAAAGGAAACTGCCTGAGATGTGAATCAGGTTAAATAGTTCAATTATTGTCCATTGCCTGCATGCTTTAGAAGGAGGGCAAGTGTTTGAAATTGTTTAAGTAGTTAGTAAGGTGATCGTAACATTTACCAGCAAATGACATAAATCCAGAATTAATTATAATGGCTTACATGGTTAAAAAGAAAGGGGATCATTGGTCCCATGGTTTATTGTGAACTGTCAGGATAATGGAATTTTAATCAGTCCGTTTATTTTAGGAAGGATTAATTGCATAGTGCAATGCAGAAAATACTGTGACTAACTTTGGAAACTGAGCTGACAGCATAATTTTATTAAAGCCGATCAGCTGTAGCATCTTAATTTCCTTGGACATGTTTATGGGGAGCTATTTGTTTTGTCAAGATTCTTTCCTGAATATTACAGTTGCTGAAAATGAACATGTTCTTCAAGACTATTACGAGGGAGTCAACCCAGGGCTCTCGACACCCCTCCCTACCACGCTGAGAGAGGGTAAAGATGGAAGGTATATGCAAGTGGGTATGTAAGAGCATCAGGATATTCTCAAAGCCAATTTGCAGCTGTGGGCTATTCACTAAAAGATAGAAAGCCTACTATCTTTTGGGGGAAGCAGATCTAGTTCAGTAAAAGATAGGATAGATTCAAAACATCGTCTTATTTCTCATGTGTTTTCACAGATTTCAAGTACCTCTCGCCGAGCCTGGCGTCACCTTCTTCCTTAAGTTATACCAGTTGCACTCTCATTGTTTGATTCGTACAATGTAGTGGTTTGAGGACGAGTACCTTTTTTCAACCTCTTACAAGTGAAAAGTCATCTCTGAGTCTATTCCCAGGAACTTCCAGGCCAGGGTGTCCTACTAGAGATGGGTAAATTCAAACTTATTTGATGGTAAAATGCAGATTTCAGTCAGTTGAAACCTTTTGTCAGTTTATGTTGATTTTAGGGATCTGTTTCAGATAAAAAATTGAAAATAATCTGTAAAACTTCAAAATGTGTAATTTGTATGCGTTTTAAAGACAACATTTTAAATTTCAATTCAGAAAGCTGCTTTCTAAAATTTACTCCCTTTTTCAAACAAAAAAAAAAATACTTGGAGGACGTAAAACCAACAAAAATATTAGTTCAACCTAAAACAACAACACCAACCACCGCCACCACCAAGAATGTTAATTCAACCTGAAATAATAATAATAGTAACAATAGTAATTATTATCATCGTCACCACTGTTATTATGGGTGCTGTTGTTATTTCAGGTTGAGCTAACAGTTTGGTGGCGGTTGTCATTGTTGTTATTTTGGCCACAAGAAAAAAAGAGAATAAAGAATACGTTTCAGGTGAACTTCAGATTATTTTATTTTTCACTTTTTGGCTCTATTAGTGAACTGAAAAAGCAAACAAACAAGATGTGGCCCTGCCTTTGAAACAGAGTGGTTATTGTACGGGGTCTATACATAACAGCCTGGCACTGGAAGTGAAAATGCTAAATCCAAATGAATCTACAGGAAAAATGATATAGTCACTCGACTACAATTTGACACAATCCAAGGTCCTGATCTGGTTTTGGTTCTGAATGTCTAAGAATTTCAGACCCGCCTTTCGTTAAATATTTTGGGGTTATCCGAGGAGAACAAATGGACAGAGTGGACAGAAGCTGTTCTCTACTGATCCCTCTCTAGAGAAAGGGCAAACCCTAAAATATCATGTGGGACAGGCTATTTTAAATGTGCAAAAAAT
>JAGPOW010002173.1:3233605-3260234 GCA_030014935.1 Caiman crocodilus | reverse complement strand
TGACTCAACTAAAACTAGGTTTTTAACTTAAACACATGCCAGGCAGCCCTTCATAATTCCTTAGCAAAAACAGGCTACCGAGGCAGGGAGGGTTCTTCTTGGTGGTTTTAGCACAGTCAGCATGGTATGTGCCCTCCTGTTGCAGTATGGACGAGAGCCAAAGACAGCCAGTTTTCCTTGCTTCGCTTTTTGGGGGAAGCAGAAACATCTTACATTCAGTGCTCTGATTTATACATGTGTAAGGAGAGCACTTGGTACATACTTGCGTACTGTCTACATACGCCTGTATAGACAGACAAACAAACAGAAGTTCTAATGATGCCAATATTAACACTTTTAGGAGGATTTTCCATCACACATCCTTTCCCTTCACAAGAGGCTATGCTGACCATATAAAGATGAGTTGTTCGGTTTCTTTTTTGTTTGTGTGTTTGGTTTTTTGTTGCTCTGTTTTCCTATTTTATAATGCTCTCGTGCATTATTTATAGTCTGTTTTCCCCTTGTTTTGAAATATAGGTATAAAAAACCCAGCACATGAGTACAGAAAATATGTCAGACCTTATAAATGTAGGAAACTCAAAAGGACCCAAACATACCACAGCAGAGATTTCTGGAACTGTGTTGGGAGCAGGCCCATCGAGACCCCGCAAACTAGCGATAGTCCCGGTACATCAGAGCCATCAATATAAACAGTGGATGGGAGAAGGAGAATATGAGCATCTTCATCTGACAAACCAGGAGCTGTGGCACCAAAGCTTAGGACAGAAATTACACATAAACCAGTATATAAGTGATTGGAAACCAGTTCAAATCTGGAGCACAACAAAATTAGAGGGCACAAAACCTGCTTTCAAAATGGCCAAAGCCAGTTTAAGATAAACCTGGATGAATGTACTATCAGACTTAACTGACTTAGCTTCAACCGGTTTATTGAACTTCTGTCCCAGATCCCTTCCAGATTCAAATTAACTCACAGTCCCCCAGCATCCCAGGATGCTTTGCACCTCCTCTGCAAGCTTCCCTCTCCCCTTTGCAGGGTGGGCAAGCTATTCTGGCCCAAGCTGTCTGCTCCAGTGTGCTCTAGCACCCCCCAGTCTCTGGCCTGGGCCACTGCAGGCATGTGGTTGCATTTCTAGAAACAAAAGTGAACGTCTTGTTTGTTCAATCTATGCATCTTAGACCCGGGGCGATGAGTAGGGGAGTGCTGGCAGCATCTGCGGGAGCTCCCCACTCCCCACCGCTGGGCTCCTGCCACCACCGGCGCAGCCATGCCCCCCCAGTCGCCGGAGGCACGCACCATTCATGTCTTAGACTAAGCTGCAAAGACTGAATCAATTCAATCTGGGACTTTTCTATTGTCTGTACTTAGCTTTGTGCGACCTTGGACAAGGTATTTAATTTCTTGGACTGTGTGGCAAAGCTGAGAGATGCAGGGAAAACTCCTGAGTTGAGATATCTGACTTGGGCACAAAAGCACCTTTCTTTGACTTTTTATCTGTTTCCCCGGAAAGAATTGGGCTTTAAAAATGCATTATAATTTTGGTTACTCTTCTTGGGTCTAGAAATACAAGGACAGACATTTTCCTGGCTAAAATGCAATGGGTACTGAGATTTAGACTAACAGGTTCCCTTATAGGATGGTAATGTCAGGAGCAATATTCTGTCACCAGCAGTTATATTATCTACCCACTTCAAGAAACATAGCAGAGAGCAGGTTTTTTCAGACTCCACGTTGACTGAAGGAAGGTGAGATGCTGTTTTGCTAGATTGTCAATGTGATGCTGTGGGGATCGATCCACGAGCCCTTTATACTTGGCCCAAGATTTGGAATTTTGCTGGCTGAGTAGTTCGAGAAGCCAATATACCTTTGGGCCTGTTTTGGCCTTGAATATTTATAACACTAGGGTCTGTCTACACTATCAGCTCATTATTTTTGTCAGGGAAATAAGCCCTACCCTAACATCCCTACTTTGCATGCATCACCCCAAGAGATATGCATGGTATGACGCTCAAGACCTGGGCTTCTGGCATTAGCAAGAATGGTGGCTCGAGACCCCACCAGGGCATTCTCAGTGCTTATTTCTGGGGTAGGTATTTATGATGAGGGAGTGAGCAAGTGAAGTCCACAGTCTTGGTGGCAAGGCCAATTTCTCTGCCACCTCTGTGCAGACATACCTTCAGAGTCCTACACATAGCAAACAAGGTTTGAGAGACGACGGGCTCTCTCTAGCCATCTCCCACATACTTGTGTGTCTATTGCTCTGGCACTCATCCTCAACAAAGTTTTTAGATGGTTTGGGGTTTCCAAAACTTGGTTCAGTTTTTTGATTTGCAAAACCAAAGCCCAGTGTGGTTTGGAATTGCATTCTGCTTAACCAATCCTCCATTGTCATAGGGCTGTGAGTGAAGCCGTTGGAGGAAGGTCCTGGTTTTGGCTCATCTTTACTTTGTTCTTAATGTCTTTCTTTATTTCTATAAATAAAGTTGGCATTCAAAAAACAAACAAACAACAACCAAAAACCAACCTTTAATATCAATACAAGCTATGCTTTCCTATGTTATTTGTTTCCAAGCTATAATTAGGCTGTATTCGTCAGTTAGTCCAAATTAAACGCTGGTTAATGTGGTTGAGTTTTACTGGAGCTACTAAAATAAAGTGACATAAAATAGAGAAGATGGAAACAAGGTTTACAACTCCCATCACTTCTCCTTCCTTCTCCCTTTGAAGCTGATGGAAAGTATTATGGCGTATTATGCAAATAGACTACATGTGTATCTTTACATGAAAAAGGCAGAAAAGCAAATGTTCATGTTGCGTCTGCATTAAAGGGGGAAAATATTCCTAATAGTATTCAAGTGATAGTTGCTCTGAGAGCTGAAGTAAAACAATGCAAAAAGCTGCTGCAAGGCACATGGGCTTTTCTAAAACGTGCATTTCAAAGAAAGTTTCAAATCTCTGAGTAATCTGCCTGCAATCTGAAATATCCACTGTGTGCAAAGTTAAATGTCTGTGCCTATTTTGGACCAATGGTCCTAAACCCTTTTTTTAACTGTCTGATAGACCTTCAAATACAGTAGATTGTTAAAATGTTTACGGCTTGCTGTATAACATCCTTGAGACCTTGGAAGTCTTGTACAAACTTTGAAAAATTAATACTCACATGTAAAAATGGAGAGAAAAGAAATTCTGTAAATGTTTGCTCTCTTTATTAATGCATCGCACCTCTTTAGGTTTGCTTCCTATAGATATTCCATTCCACGAGGCTTACAAATGAAAATATGTCATGAAAAGTACGTTTTAAAATCAAATATTTGAATATCCCACCGAAAGTGCATCTTGCCTTGGAAAGCTAAGTGTGAATTTCTACCTACAAATATTACATTCAGATCTGAAATTGCAAATTCATGCTGCTGCTGGTTAGTTTTGAGGGCTGTTCAAAATATTTCAAAACACGTCATTTTAACACCCCCCCAAAAAACCCCCCAACCAACGCAACAACACAAAGATCATGTTTTTTAAATGGTTCTCCTCCACTCCCTAACTAGCTGTATTAATTCCAATAGCCATTTAATCAGATTGAAGGAGTGAGTCTCAGCCAGGGTGCTGGGGCTGTTTGGGGTGCCACGAAATCCTTTAAAGGGTGCCAGAGGAAAACTGAAGAGATAAGCAAGATGTGAGAAGATAATCAAATAAAAGTAGGTTCAGGGTCTCCCTTCCTGGCTGCTCCCTCACCCCTACTCCTGTCTCCTCTGCAAGGAGGTAAGCACTGGAAGAAATAAATTAATTTGTGAAATGGTGTGCTACTTGATTGACAAAAGTTAATGAACGAATGCCTCAAGTCTAATGAGGGGTGCCTTGAGACTCATGAGATTGGGAGCCACAGGCTTAGAGAAACAACTTTGGCCAATGTAGCAGTATATGACAGGTTCCCAAGCTGTTTCCAGAGGCAAAACCTCTACCATTGGACAATTTTATGGAGAAGTTTCTAATAACCTCATTTTACAAAGGGGGAAACTGAGGAACAAAGAAGAACAGCCTAAACAAAGGCAGTAGAAGTCATAGGATTAGCACGCCAGGGCCAGGTCTGCATGGGACAGTGACTGTGCAAGAACTCAATGATTGAACAGTAACCGGTGTTACTGCGCAGTAGCGTCTTGGCACGGCTTCCTGGTGATGCTGACTGCGCAGTAGCTTGTTACTACTGCGCAGTAGCATTGCATCATGGTTCATGACCTATGATGCTACTGCTCAGTAGTAATGAGCTCCTGTGCAGTAAGCGTCTGGTGTAAACGCAGCCCTGGACTCCCTGCTTTTCAGTTCAATCCGCTAAAGCATGTTGAACCTCGTTGCCATTAATATGAATGGAGCTTTGTCCCATTCATTTGGATTTTCCTTCTCACCACAAATGTTTTGAAAAGCAATTAAGTTATTTAAAAGTAGCCAATGTGCCTGCCCTTTAACAGTAGTTAACATTTAAAGTGAATAATTCCAGCCATCACATTTGATTTTTTCAAAATATCAGGCCTTCATCCAGGTATACACATTTTACTTTTATAACATTAAGCTGTGTTTTCATTTTAATTTTAATTTTGGCATAAAAAAAGCATCTTCTAGTTGGGTCCAAATTAGTTATTTGCAGTGGCAAAAGTAAGAAAGAAAGCCTAAACAAAAATCCTCACAGAATGTGACATTTTATTTATACTGAAAGCTTATATCTGCATATGCATCTGCGGTTTTTTTCTTTTAATTTCAGTCTCATGCAACTGTGAAATGACAAATCAGAATTGCTAAACAAAAGCCAAGCACTGTCATTACCATAATAGTGGTACTCCATCATATCCACACTCATGCAAACAGGACATCACATGCACGCCAAGAAAAATCCAGATTAAAAATAGTTAATGCTAATTTTGCAGGAGAAACAAAACCTCCTCTTTATGAACCAATCTTTAATTGCTAGGGATTAGGACAAAGCCATTAGGGCGTGCAGGGCAGGTACGTTGTCCCAGGATTGCCTACTGTGGTATACTTTGTACCTTTTTTGGGAGCATTTCAAGCAGCCACCCTTGGGGGATCTCAGGAGACTACCACTGAGAAGTAGGCCACCCCCACCCACTTCCTATGCCATACGACATATGACTTCCTATGCCATATGTCACTGGTCTTGAGTGTGCCTGGACATGCAGCTCAAAACCAGCAGCAGGGAGTGCCCTGAGTGTAATGCCCCCACCTTATTTCTGTATTTGGCACGTGCCAGGTGGGAACAGGATAGAGGGAGATGATGCTTCTCGGTGGTGGTCTCCAGTGCATGGGGAGCAGTAGAGTCCCCCCACATGGGAGGGAGCCCCCCCAGTGCAGTCCTCCCACATGGGGCGGGGGGGCATGGCTCTACTGGGTAGAGCAGAGGTGAGTATTTCTCACCTCAAAAACAGGACTAGCTGGAATATGAGTTGGACCCAGCTTGGGCAATCCCTCCATTCACACACACAAGCTGCAATGGGATCTATTGTGCGAGAGGGTTGTGGGATGGCTGTGCTAAGGGAGATTTCTTACACCACCTGTGGAAGTCATATTATTCCTTTTATATATACAAGCAGACGCGTGCACACACACAATCCTAGGAAACAGTTCTTCATGCTCTCCAAGCCAGAGGTGGCACATTCACAAAAGATCCCCCTCCCTCCCACCCTCCTTATTGCTAGATTAAAAACTGAAGTATCTAATTGCACAGAGCACAGACCCTCCTCTACGTTTGTCAGGAAAGCCAGAGAAAACACAGCCACGTGGGGGAGGGGGGGGGAAAAAAGGAGGATATGCTAAAATTTTCTTTCTTTTTTTTAAATGAAATTTGTTTAGCTTGAAAGACAATCCCTGGCTGTGCTACAGGGAGCGCGGTCAGTGAGCAAGCGCATGCAGCTGGCATAACCGCAGCGAGCGCGGCTGCACCCATCCAAGAGGAAAAGCAGCTCAGATGACAATATAAGTTACTCAAAACAATTGGCGCTGAAATGGAGTGGATTAAAGCTCTCCACTCAAATGACTCTAATGTTCCATTTATAGATTCGTGCCCCAAATAGACGGCGATTATAATACATGGGCTAACATCTCAGAAAGAAATACAACCTTCTGCTTGCGGTCGGGAACTGAAATCATCAAGTGGACTTTTGTGTAATATAAATAATGGATCGCTCTTGGCTCGCTCCATCGTGACTTGCCTCAAGACTGCCTGCAGTCTCACGGTTGAATGTGGGGTCCACTTCCACTGGAAGCTCCTTGGGCCAGGACCATTTTAGTCCTGGATTTGTTCGGGACAGACACAGGAAGGTCCTTGTCCATGATTGAGGCTGTTGGCACCACTGCAATACAAACAAGGCAGTGTATAATCCAGGCAAAAGAGGAGATAAATTCCCAGCCTAGTATTGCTTGCACTGATGTTGAAAGCTTTAGCATGTAGTAGAACAGAACAACCTGCAAGGCTGGAGGCTGAGCCTGGATCATTGGCGTTATAAGCAACTGTGCCAGGTCATGAGGAAGAACAAGAAAACACCGAAGTGAAAGGAAGGCAGGCTGTCTAGGGAATGTCTAATGCAATAGCCACTGACCCCAAACCCTTGAGTTTCACACTTTTCTTCCCTTCATGGTGTTTGTGTTTTGAAGTCTAGGTGCAAGGGCAAAAATCTGTAGGCAGCTCCGCAGCAGAAGTGAGCAATGGTAAATCAATAGATTGACCACTTCTGCCAATAGGCTGGCCTACAAGAGATTTGGTGGAAATGTAAACTCACTAATGAATAAAAATGGCTGGTGTGTTAAAGGGCTTAGCTGTCAATAAGGTTTTCATGGTCTTGCAAGGAGCAGGAGCTAGAAGGAATTCCCTATTCACCATGGCCTTGTGAGTCTAGTCTACTCGTTGACCAAGTGCAGTCCACAGAGCATCACTTATCCTGCCACAAGGTAGGTGTGCAATGGGTTTTTCCTTTTCCTCTTCTCCCTCTGAGCCCCAGTCCGAGCTGAACTTATCCAGGGAAAAGACTGCAGCCTATGACATCTCCCATAAGACAGGGATGAGGATAAAGAGGGCGCTGGCCTGTTTTCAGCTTCTTTTGGGGTTGCATGTTGGTCTTCATCCAGGGATTTGAGGAACGGATCCATGTAACCTTGGGGAGAGCTAGGAAATCCATCCATCGCACAGCTGGGCAAGAAATGGTTCTCGCATCCCATAGGAGTTTTTGTGATTTTGGAAAATGAAGGGAAAATCTTGGACTTCTTTGCCAAAAGAAAATCCAGAAATACTAATAAAAAACCCCCCCTTTGTACCAGTCTATTGAAATATTTAATTTTTATTTGATTTTTGTCTTTATTTCCCTTTTGAATTAACCAGCATTTCTAAAAAAAAAAAATTGCTTCCTAATGGGAAACTTGTTCTTTTTTCCAACCTGAAAATGATAAAAAGCAACATTTGGACAATTTTGAATGGTGATCTCAATTCTTTCTCAGTCAGGAAATTCATCCAAGCCAGCCCTTTCCTGCTAATTGGTTTTCAGGGAGTCAAACTTTTTTGAAGAAAAAAATGTTTAATCAGAAAACCCGCGACCACTTGCCCTCTATTCTGCTTAGTTCATCATGCCTCCCTGTGCCCACTTACCTAACTGCATGGGCAAGGCTGGGTAGCGTAGGAACGCAAAGACTTTCTAGGTTGCTTACATTGTTTTTAAATGAAAGAAAATATTTGGTAGGTAAATGTTGAATAGAAAAAATGTCCTGTGCAGAGAAATTACAAGTGATCGGCCCTGTAAAGAATGGCTGCAGCTTTGCCGTTCATCAGACACATCTGTCAAGAGGAAAAATTGAATTGTGGAAGCAGGGGGGGGGGGGGGACACAAAATGAAGGAGAAATCATGTGGGGATAGATGATAAAAAATGACTCAGAAAGCCACTCTGTCATGAAGACACGGTTTAATGTGCTTTCTTCCTGCCCCGAAAAATAAAAAGCTTTGTGTCAAACATGCCCGGATAAACTCATGTGGGCAGATCCTCAGCAGCACTCAGTGGAGCCAATGCTATTTTCCACCCACTGAGGACTTTGGCCCCAAATCCTTTGAACAAATGTGGCCTGGAGAAGAGACTCTAACGTGCTAATGTGCCCTGACCAGGAGGTGGGGGTGGGAGAGTAATTACTGCCCCAGAAACTGAAGTCAGGGAGCAATAATTCAGCCCTTGCTAGGCGGTTAAAGTAAGCCGGTCACTCTTTGGCAGTGTCCCTCTGACTGCTGGCGGGGGTCAGAAACCGTACCCGTCTCCCTTGCTGCCTTCTTCTCGCTCCCTTGCCTGCAGTTTTCAGGAAGGGGGGTACTAAACAAGTAGCCCAGCTCTTCCCTCTGCAACCAGAGCCCCAAAATCTGAGCAAAGGCATAAAAGCATTTCTACTTCATCTCCCTCCCCTAAGTAAGGGCCAGAGAGCATGTCTGAGGCCAGGCACAAACATTACACTTTTACCGGTATAAGTGTTCGGAAACAGGTCTAAACCCACATAAAGTTTGGTGTGCATAGACTGGTTTAAAAGCAGCAGAATCCAGGCTAAGATAGGCAGTCTTCCCTCCACCGTGACCAAAGGGAAAGCTGTGTACTGCGTTCACAAGAGCACTGAGGTTGTACAGCACCTAGCACCTGGCAGGGGGAGGGTTTGCTCACCACTAGGGCTCCTCCAGTCAAGCAAACAACAGTTGCATCTACTTTTCAACAAGCCACTATGCCATCATACTGTTTTCCGAGTCTTATGCGCCTGGGACAGGCATGGCATAAACTGGTTTGACCCAAATCAGTTCAGTCTGATACTACATTCAACCAGGTTTATCTTAAACCGGTTTCCGCCATTTTCAAACTGGTTTATGTGCACTGAACATCTGTTCTGTGACAGATCTAAACCAGTTCCTGATCCCTCAAACCGGTTTATGTGTAAAGTCTGCCCCTAGCCATGCAGGCAGGTGCTGAGCCACTACTCCTGTTCACCAAGCCAAGCTCCAACCCCCTCGTCCCCTGCCTCCGAGGCCTGTTTGTGCTCTTCCTTAGTTGTACCAATACTCTTGATCCCTTCGGGACAGCCTGTTTTAACATGTGTCCTGGCCGTACAGTGCCTGATCCCTGATGAGAGCTGCCACCATGGAAATGATGTTGAGATTTTGCAACTTTGCAGGTGTGTGACCTCACGCTCAGAAAGGGAACCCCCTTAGCCACGTGAGCCTGTACAGGATTGCGTCAGAGGGCCGGATAAAGGACAACGCAAACAAAACCTCAGCGGCTTTGGGCCGGGTTTGCTACACGAATACCCTTTGGAAAAGGGGAAATGGCAGTTAAACAGAGCAGAAATAGCATCCCTTCTTCCATCTGGTTTCTCCAGGTGCTACCACCTGGCCACAAGCTCTCACGGCAAGGATCTGAGTCAAACCAGGATCAGAGAAAAGAAGCACGTCTCCAGGAAGTGGAGGGCTGAAGCATGCTACGATCTGGACCATTTCTGCTATTCAAGCCCTATGGGGGGCCGCGGCAGAGTGTAAATCAGAGCTGCCATGAGGCTTCCTTGATTTAACATAATGGCCACGTACATGAGGAGCGCAAATGTAGCTCAAAGCTACCTTTCCACCCTGTTCTTTCTCTATCAGTGCTCCAGCCAGAGCTTAATCCCATGTGAGTGCATGCAGGCCCTGATTCGAAGCCCACTGATGCTCAGAAAGAGCCTTTTCATTAACCCCAACAGGCTACAAACCATCCCCTAAGTGTGGAAAAGGAGGGAGGAGAGGGCCATGTTGACCTGGATGAAGCCAAGTTAGAAGGGAGCAAGAGCAAATTCTCCATTGGCTTTCCAATAACATTCGCTCAGGGTTTGCAAACCTGTCATAAGGAGAGAACAATTTAAAGCAACAAAAATATCCCCAGCTGCTTGCTTTGGATGCCAGAGGCTCTCCTCAGCTTGCTAAATCTCTGGAAATGATGTATCCCCTCCCCGCAACGTGCTCTAGGATTAATCTCTGCCAGCTAAACAGCAAGGCTTCTCGAGTAGAAAATCCAACAATCGAGGCGAGTTGAGATATATGCATTGACTCTCTTCTCGACAATTGATGAATGGC
Organism: Caiman crocodilus; assembly: GCA_030014935.1. Taxonomy (NCBI): domain Eukaryota; kingdom Metazoa; phylum Chordata; order Crocodylia; family Alligatoridae; genus Caiman; species Caiman crocodilus. The sequence goes on along the minus strand of JAGPOW010002173.1, from coordinate 3,250,112 downwards.
TGGATTCACCCTCCCTACCCCCCGTCCCCGTGGACAGGGAGTGGGCTCTGCAGAGCTGCCAGGCTCAAGGGCATTGGGAGTGGACAGGAGATGTTAAGCATTCCCCCTTTCCCCCCCTCCCGATATGCAATCTGAGGTTTTCTCTCCTTGGACGTGTTCCCCACAGAGCTCGCCGTTACCTGCGGAAACCAAAAGGCACCGGTCTATGCATACGGCCGTCTCCATAGTCTCTGTGTAGACAAGTGGAGCCAGAGGGTTGATTCCCCTGGCCCCAGCACACAGCCTTCCTTTCAGCACCTTCCGTTTACACAAAGACTAACTTATCCCACCTTTTTTTTTTCACCCTCTCTCCCTCTGTCTCTGCTTCCCTGTAGCCTTTGCAATGAAAATTTCTCCATGCGCAGGCTAATAAAGTCCTACGCCACCTTCTCCCCCCCCCCCCACCATCCAGAACAGCACTGCCAAAAATAAAGAGGTGGGGGGAGGAGGGAGACTTCAACCTGGAACTCATTTAGAAAAAGGGACTTTAGTTAACAAGAAAGTTACCCATCATGAACTGCCGGTAACACCTCGAGTGATCCTAAATCCATTACCCAGAGACTTAGCCCTGGCTGAGTTTGATTTTATGAACTGTGAGGCTGCTATGTTGAAAGTCTGCAAATTGGACATAAATTGGACTGCAGAAGGCTGGGGAACTGAAAGGTTTTTCTTTCGGGTGATGTAACAAACTCTGGCTGTGGGCTCACATAATCGAGGGAGGAAGCCAGTGATGAGTCTCTCTCTCTCCCTCTTTCTGTCTGTCGCTGACAGTGAATAAGACACTGAATTGAAAGTCAAGAGACCTGAGTTCCCTTTCCTCCGATGTTCCAGCACAGTATGAACCTTGCTTCTCCGGGCCTCAGTTTCTCCCCCTGTACTGGCTCCACATGAACGAGATGGTCCTTGCTAAGCTCTTTGGGGTGCATGCATTGTTATTCATGTGGATTCCTCACTCTCTGGGTTTTAACTTTTTACTCTCCTTTGGTCCACCAAAGCTGCACGATACAGGTTTAATTCGCATCCAAGCAACTGGGTTTATCAGCAGGCTACAATCTGCTCAGTTTATCTATGATCTCAAGTGGCAAAATCAGCCTGGCATCACAACAATGCAGCACCTCTTTGCCCTTCGGAGAAATCACTTAACATTTCTGCTGGTTAACTCTTCAGTCAGTAATGACATTATAAGATATATAGAGTCTGCCCTGCAAAGCCCTTTGGTGTGTGAATAGTCACACCAGCGGCCCATATGTGCACGAACTCATGCATCTTGGGGACTGGGGACAGAAGTTCAATAAACCGATTTAACCTAAACCAGTTAAGTCTAAAACCATATCCCTCCAGGTTTCTCTTAAAACAGTTTCAGTCTTTTTGAACGCAGTTTATGTGCACTGAATTTCTGTTGTGTTATTAATTTGAACCGGCTTCTGGTTCAGTTATATACTGGTTGACGTGTAATTTCTGTTCCTAGCCCTGGAGTTCATAACTGTGCTACCACCTGGACGAGAATAGTTGCTTAAGGACACGTTTGTGTTCATTTGTTCGTTCATTTGTGTCAGATCCTAGGTGAGATCTTATATGGGGGGCGGAGGGGGTTGGAAATTATTGTGTGAGGTGTCATTTCTGTGTTTCAGGATATAATTCTGGACGAGCAGATGTCAAGGGACAATGCTGCTTGACTCAGCACAACATCATCTGACCAGACAAACTCCCAGGAGAAGGAATCGCTCAGGACAGAAAAGAGCGTGTTTTCTCAATTCATACCGATTAATAACGAGTGTCTGAGAATTTTAACTTTCACTGCACTAGGTGGAGGAGTAAATTATTTGATGAGTTACATTTCATACTATTCCATGTTGAATAATAAATATGAATACTAAATACTAACCCTGCAGCATTACCATTGCTGTCATTGCCCCGTAGACTCAACACTCATTGACTAAGGCATCGTTACGGTAGCACCCAAATTCTGGTCTGACTTCAGGGGATCTGTTGCAAAGCAGAATTAAGCCCCATTTTGAAGACACAAAGAAAATTGTATTTCATGATTCAGGACAAAAATTGCATTAGAAAGAAATGGTCTCTTCGCACACAGCTACAGCTGTGTGAATAATTGATTTTTTTCAGTTTGCTGATTGACCCAAACACAGAATAAACAAATACAAAATTGTTTGGAGTCAAAATGAAAATGTTCAGGGCTTTTGGGGGTCTTTTTTGGTAAAAGGAAAACCTGGGGGGGGGAAGAAGGAGTAACACAACATATCCCTTCTAATTTCACTCTTCTTTTTGTTGCGATGGTCACTAAAAATAGGCCCAAATTTTGAAACAGTATTGTTCCAGAGGAAAACATATTCTTTTAAAAATAACAAAAACCGTTGAAAGAGGTGGGATGTTTTTTCTGATGCAGCCACAACATCGGTTTTCACTAAATAAATGTCAATATATCTAATATTTATAACAGAATATATTTGTAAAGTAGTAATATATTTGTTTAATGACAACTAACTTTTCATTATACACGTAGTATTTGTCCATGTTTATGTCTGAGGACAATATACATAATACTGCCCATGTTTTATTGTCCGCATCCATATTATGTTCATTATATACAAACTATTGTCCAGCTCCATGCGCAGCCTTGCAGGAGCTGGACAACTAATTTTTGCTTGACTAGACAACCAATTGCTTGACTAGACAACTAATTTTTAAGGGTGCAAAACTCACGGGGATGACTCACGTGCATATATTTGAGCAAGTGAATGGATGCTGTCCTGCATCGGGCCGGAGTGCTCAGTGCACTGCAAGTTTGAAACATAAATGCAGTGATGAATTAATTAGTTAGCACATTTATTAGTCAGATGATGCATGAAGTATTGGTCAATTCTGATTAGTGAAGGTGCTTGGCATGAAGTCACATAGCAACTGCTCTATTACTGGATCAGTAAAGGAGCACTTTGAAACACGTTTTCCCGGGAAGGTGGCAGCAATTCAGTACACGGTATGTGAGGGCAAAGCGCAAGTAGTTCATTTGGTTAATTCCTTAGCCTTCTGGCTTCTGCAATGTTTCTTTAGGGGGCATTGAATATGAGTGATTGAGTGAGAGAGAGCATGACAGAATTAGCACACACTGGATCTTTTGACCAAGGTGAAAAAAAAAAAAAGAACAGTCTAATGTTGGTCTAGGGGCACGTCCCCTTAGGATTTGGGAAAGAAAAACACCAAACGGAGTCATTTTGGTGCACCTTGAGCAGGGCAGCACATTCAATTAAAATCCAGTTCAGCAAAATAAAAAGACACTTAATCTTGGATCAAGAATAACTGCATGCCAGCAGTCAGCAGCACCCTGCCCAAGCTGTGGTGGGATTTCCAAGGCAAATTCAGCTTGCTGATACTGTACCACGAAATACATTTCTAAGAACTCACTGGCAATTCCTCCTTCGAGTTTCCAGCACCGTCTGCAGAAGGTGCTGCTCAATGAAACCATACAGGTACCTCCTGAATCACCCCAGGAAGAATTTTCCAGCTAGCTAGTAGGAAGGGTGTGTTCGTGTTTGCATTTAATCCAAACAGAGAGAGAATATCTTTCTTTCTTCCTACTATGCATTCTGTATTTTTCAGAGCTCTCCAGTCTTTGCTGGACCGTCTTCTCTTTTCCTGGAAACAAAAAGTACTAAAAAGAAGAGTACATAATTTTTAAGCCTAGGTCTTAGAGCTGCCTGACCTTATACTCATGGCACTCTTCATTAGACCCCAGCACCCCCTGGGAAATGCCAGCACTTGCTTTTTTCTCTCATTTTTTAACTACAGAAAAATAAGAGAGCAATTCTTCTGTTGCAAAGGACACAGAGAGACCATAACCGGTCAGCATGTTTTTGACACCATGGATTTCTATTTGCTATCTCTGGGTTTATCTTGCTTGCACATCTAATAGTGCCTACATTGTGTGGCATCTGGCAGCACCCCTGGTTGAGGATCACTGTCATAGAAAATGTGCCTATAATCCTATATGCGCTGCATTGATCCTGTTGCTGTGCTGGAGAAGTTAATCTTGCAACGAGCCTGTTCTTTCTCATTTGCACTTGTGTGTGCCCACGTCATTTTATTTAATACATGCAGTGATACCTGATTGCTGGAGCCTTTAGATACTGAAAGGCATGATTTCGGTCCAGATTGGCATAACTATGCTAGCTTCTATGTGTCTAGCCAGGGTAATGTTGGCTGTGATGATGCAGTGGTACGGATTCAGCACGAGCAATACGAACCCACTGGGGACCAGGGGCTGCCAACCTGCACTGAAGGCATGCTACTGCTCAACAACACCTGGGGCACTACTTCTTCACCTGGAGAGTAAAGGTCCTGCCTCAATTTGTCCTTCTAACACCACATTTAGGAACCTTGCTTCTGCATACGATGGTATCTCTTTACCACATTATCTACTCCTAAGGGCCTTGTTACCTGTTACACTATGAGCTGCCCAAATATTGATCAGCTTAGTGCTAACTTGAAGTCATGCCTTCAAGTCAAGCGGCACATCTGTAGGGAGTGCCCACACCTTAATGGAAGAGCAGCTGGGTTGGGTTACGTGGATCAAGAGATAATCCTGCCCCGGAGTGGCGTAACTTTGAGCTGCATAACGAGTCCTTAAAGCCGCTTAAAGGTGTTAACGTGTGGACGATCCAGGGGTTAAGATCTCCAGGAGCTGCCAAAAATGGACGTGTAACAAGGCCTTAATTTATTCTAATCTCACGTAATCTATGATATTTGTGTGGGTGCAATTAGTATAGTAATTGTAACCATAATGTTCGGCGCTGGCGTAACAAGATTCCCAGCCTGGCTTGCCACCAGGCTCCAACCTCCTCACCTTTGCTTCTGGTCTCTCTAGGCACGTACAGACGAGCGTGCCATGCACATTTGCCTGGGGACAAATAGCTGCAGCACATAACTGTGCTGCTGATTCCTATATTTAGGGACTGCCCATGCACACACACTCTGGCACGTGGCAAGTTGCCCCGAATGGGGTAGAGGAGGCTGGGGCCAGCACCTGGGCTGTCCACAGAAGCCTTACCTTGGGTCCTGGGGGTCTCCTGGGGCTCCAGCAATGGTGATCCAGGCAGGGAGAGCCTGGCTGGCAATCAGAGCTTGCCTCCACCTGGCCAAGCTCTGGTTTTTGGCAGTGCACACTGCTGTTTTCTGCCACCATATGCACCACCCCGCTTTGTTCTGCCACAGGTTTTTTTTGACAACAGGATTTTCTGGTGTCAAAAAGACCCACTGTGCTGCCAATCAGCAGCATGGTGAACATGTTCGTGTGTGGCGTGTGCAGTTTGCAGCACTGAAGATGAGTCTGCAGGGCTGCAAGCTAATGCACATGCTCATCTGGGTCTTCCCCCCTCACAGTTATCTCGCCTACCACAACTTGATGTTACAGGTTTGTAGGAAGGCTTTTCCAGGTGGCAAATTCAGGTTTTGGGGATAGGTCCTTGTCTGAACTCAGGCCTTTCTGGGCCTCAGCTCACTTTTTACCTATCCGGGTCCTGTGGGCCAGGGTCCACCACAGCAGGACCCTACATTCTCAGGTACCAGCTCCAGCTCAGCCCTGTCTGGGCTCTGGGCCACTCATCCCCTAGATTTGTCCCCTTTTGTAGGCATGGGATTTACAATCCCCCTCTACTCTTTGCTGCCACATATACCCAGTCCTCTGACATGCCACAGTCCTCCCTTTCGAAGTGTATTTGGGCTCCTGCCCACATATAACACCACAGGGATCCAGGCCTTAGAAGCACTCTGAACTGGGTGCTACTATGGCCAGACTCCTCTTCTGGGCTAAGCTCTGGGCTTTTGAGGCTCTCCCTGGGTCACCTTATCCTCTACTTCTACCCCAGGTCTGCCACTCACTGCCTACACCTGTGACAGGTGGCCACCTAATTTTGGTCCCTTTTTACCATTAAGTCTGTTCAAAGGGGCTGGGTTGGCCAGCAGGCCCTGGGCTCTCTCCCGCGTGTCAGTAATGGGGCACGGCCCACGACACGTGCCATATTTCTTTTAGTGTAGTGAGAGAACCCTGGAAGGTTCAAAAGCCCTTACATCTCATGTATTGTTGCAGTTGACTATATTATTTTCATCTGGGAAGTGGTTTATCATTTGTTTTATCTCATTGCTCTCGTCTCATGAGAGGATCAAGTGTTCAACATGTAAAGCCTGAGCACTAAGTGCAGGGGGTAGTCACGCTAAAGACAAAATGGGGTTGCCCGTGTGCTCCTGAATGTGACAAAAGGTGTCAGAATCAAGTAACTGCTTTTATCTCCTCTTTACCATAGCCAAGGCTTGGATTCAGCAATGTATTTAAATGCATGCCTGACTTCTAGGCACATGAATGGTGCTGTTAATCTCACACCATGGTACTCAACTGGAGTCTAAGACAAGACCACAAAGCCACTAAGATCTCATCACTTCACCAAGGTCTCAAAGCACCCTTTGTGCTCTGAGGAGCTGGTATTCAGAGGCACTGAGCCTCTGGATTTACCGGTGCACGGCACTTCTGCTAAAAAGGGTCTTGCCTTCCAACCCAGTGCTCATCCAACCCTACAGCAGGATCTGTGTCTCCCTGGACTGGATTCCCTATATTACATCTTTGGTGCCTTAAGCTAAATACTTTCTTTTAATGAAGGGGAATTGTAACTCTCTCCCACAGTTGGGTTCCTGCTTGCATATAAACTCCCTTTTCTAACTCACCACCAGGAGAGCAAAAAAATAATTTAAAGATAATTTATTCTTACTCAGCAACAATAGCAATAGTTAATCTCTTATATTAAGACTTTTAATGACTTTGGGGACTTATGAAACCATTGGAGCCAGGTTAATGAATGGCTGTTCTGGCCTACACTTTTTGAGGCTTAGATCTTTAATAGAGGAGAAAAGAAATTCACAACAATTTTTTGGGGGTCTGTATTAAAATTTATGGAGCTGTTTGGTTTCCAGGACTCCTGTTCCTGCTGAGCATTGCTCTGATGATGTATTACAGCAACATGTCATCAGGGCAATGGGGCTTCAATGATACATTGCAGCAACAAGTCATTTGCAATACATCATCAGAGCAGCTGCTGCATCTAAAATAAGACCTCAGCAAGCAGTTCAATGGAAACCAAAGACTGATTCTCTTCCTTTCTTTCTGTTGCTTCCATATTTTGATTCCCCACTGCCAATTGAAAGCAACTTTTTTTTAGGGGAAAACAGGATTCTTTTGAAAAGGCCTTTCCAGTGGGACCAGCTTGGGACAACTGACTCCATCCAAAAATCGATTGTTGGGAGTTAGAAGCTGCAGTCCTAACTAAATGAACGGCCAATCTAGTCCAGTATCCTGTTGTATCAGTGACCACTACTGGATACTTCAGAGGATGAAATCCCAGACTAGGGAGATGCAAGATTATCCATCACATGAAAGTTTCATTTTTATCCTGAATAGCTAGAGAATGGCTTAAATTTGGTATGTGAAGCTTTAGATATCATCCAGTATTTTCTTCAGTATAAAAATCCAAGGTATTCTTGTTATCTATATAGATATGTCCAGTAGCTTTCTGCATCACTCCAGGTTCTCAGGCGCAAAGAGATCATGTTGCAATGAGTTCCACAGTCTAATTATACCGCTGCCTAATTTTATATTGGGTTTAAGAAAAGTTTCCTTTTATCAGCAATGAATTTGCTACTTCTCTAAAGCTGCTGTGTCTTGGAAGATTTCCAGGGTTGTGGAAGAACACCAGAAAGACCAGAAAAAACAGACTTCTCCTCTATTTTCTCTTTACCATTACCACAGCCCTCTTTTTTCATCTTATTTTTAGGGCAACAGGCATTGCTTGTATGGCATTCCCATTCATCTATCATCTCACACGTTGTAACAGTGACAGAAGCTCAATGGCTCTACCTCTTTATGACTTTATTTTCAAGTCAGGTGCAACACCAGCAAAAACAGGGGAGGTAGAAGGAATTAAAATGATATTCTACCGACACAAGGCCAAGTCCACGCTTGATTCCAAATACTATGAGCTTCTGCTGAGAAACAGTAACATGAAATGCCAAATGGCATCATGCAGGGTCGTTGGGTGCAGCTGTGTTGGTCTAAGGACACAGGCGGGCACGGTTCTTTGGCTAGATATGATCTCTTTTATTAGACCAACTAAATAGTTGGAAAAGAGTATTTTGCAAACATTCAGGCACAAACACCCTTCATCAGGCTGCCTATGCCTGACAAAGGGTGTTTTGTGCCTGAAAGCTTGCAAAGCACTGTTTTCCAACTATTTAGTTGGTCTAATAAAAAAATGGCATCATTACATGCTAGGATTAATGCTTCACTGAGATGAATAGGTATAGCTGTAGTGATCGTAATAATTACAATATCAATATGTGTGCTGGTTTCTTTATGGAACAGATGATAATCTCTAGTTTTTCTCTGTAGGGGAGAATAAACACCTAAAACAGCATGGGTAGGCGTGTAGAGTGGAAGTGCATTTTTCATTGTTTTTATATCAATTCATCCATCGGTAGACTCAGATCGGCATCACTGCCTGAACTCACGCTAATCAGGTTTTCTTTGCTACCATAAGGGCAACACATTTCTTTCCCATCCCTGCAAAACTCTAGCACTGCCCATGGCTTGTATTATGTTCTACCGAAAACCTCCATGAATAAGAGATCTTTGGCCAAAGGACTGACCTCCTTATTCACGGCTTGAAAACCAAGCTGTCCATCTATTTGGATACCTGCATTAGGACAGGAGTCTGTAGGAATAGCAAAATGATAAGTGCCAGCCTTACTTTGCCTCTGTGTCTGCATGATTAAAATGGATTTTCCAAGCCGTTCCACTCTACTGTACCTGACTTAGTTTTCACACATGTGGTGAGCAGACCCCTGGAAACCCATCAAACTGCATTTAACACATGCTTTCCTCCCTTGAGGATGCTTTTTTTGGTCTGTTCTTGGTTTGGTGTTTTCATTGGAGAGGGCGAACGTTTCAGATCTGAATCTGTATATTCCTGGAGTTTGGGGATACTTGTGGGCGATAGGGTTGGGAGGGAAAGAGGTGTTTCAGTAAATTAAAGGGAAGGGAACTGTTAGGTCTAGATATTAATCTCTCTCCAAAGTTCAAGGACATTTGGATCTAGCGATGGATTTTCGCTCTAGGCCCAGCTTTAGTTTTCTCTGCTGAAGATATTCCCAGGAGATAGCACAATACGCAGTGGGAGATCACTTGTAGTGCATGCAAGTGGAAGGGTTTGTCCCATATTCCTCTTTGGTTTCTAGTGCCCTGCACTTATTAAGCCATGCAACACGGGAGAAGAGAGGGATGGTGGGGGGCAGAGGGGGATGTGGAGGGAGAAGAATCACATCCTTGGGTTGTTACAATGCATGAGGCATAACCAAGCGATTCAAATCTGTCAGGGGATTGCTTCCAAATCACCAGACCACCTGGGGTTTCATTATGGCTCTTACAAACAGCCTTTTAGCATGAAGGATGAGGTGGGGAGGGGAGGAGAAGAGCTTTCTCTTGACTGTGTTGAAAAGAGAGAGCTCCGAGAATTTAACAATGAGTCCCGAAGGGCTCAGCCAAGTCAGCTGAGACCAGGGATTGGAAAGGATTAATCAGAGCGAGAAATGTCAGATGACGAAAGAAATGTTCAGCGAGGTGTCCAAGCCACAGAGTTCGGCCGAGACTGGGGTTAGTCATTCTCCAGTCACGTAGTAGTTTTTCCTCTGCTCATGCTGCCAGTCAAGGGCTTGTCCTTGAGCCCAGTCCTCCCTTCACTACCTTCACGACCTGGTAGCAGAGCCTCAGTGTGTTCAGCCCATTGCTGATGCCTCGTGCATCCAGGGCATCGCTGCTGATTTCCATGCATCTGATTCCTTACACTGAACATGTGTTTTTAGTGCTGAGTTCATCCCCAAAAGAGGCGTCGTTTTAATGATCTTCACTAGGATTTAAAGGCGTGTGGCTGGAAAGCGTTAGCAAGCGTACTTAGAAAATCTGGTACCACCAACACGTTGGAAACTTTAATTTGTGTTGAGCTGGAGCGTGGCAGGGTGCAAAGGCAGAACAAAGAGAGAGCCCCTGACCCAAGTCATCTGAAGACATTGGGTCACACAGACAGGTCAATGAGGGAGTTCAAGAAAAGAATACTCCAATATCGGTCAATATGATAGGCATCATATCAGCCTTACTCGCCAGTCATGGTCTCGGGATTTTATGAGAGGTTTGTGTTGGCACTCATTAATTGCTGTTCACTTCAAATTCTTTCTTCTGGTTCCTAAGACCCCCTGTGCTTTTATTTGACCCCAACTAGATATGTGACTGTTTATATGGATAAAACAAAGCCTTCACTCAAGTCCAGATTCTTCTTTTAGTGACACCGTCTCAGCTCCACCGATGACCCTGAGTTTGCTTTGAGAGGAGACTATCACGCTCAGCTTTTCCCCAGGACCTTGGTTTTGTAATTTTTACAGTGCAGAATAGAAAATAGGAAGCTAATTAAATAACGGTTTGGCCCTTTCCTTGGAGGAAATCACAATAAACAGATTAAGACATTTTACCAAGTGGATCTGTTTTCAAAATTGTACACATTACCCATGTTCATAATGGCCCTTTTGTGAGGATAGGAATCAAATTGCCTGGGTCTAATAAGGATGGCAGATCCTGTAGGATACTGGTGGCAAGGTTGTGCACTATATTAAAGCGAGATATTAAGGGCCAACACCAGAGTCTCTAGTCAGTCTTTGCTTTGTGAAATTTGAGGGAGTTTTGGCTGAATTTGGACTTGAAATCCTGAAGAAACCCTTATTCTGATGATTTTTATGGGACTTCACTATTACCCACAATGGCAAATTTAACACGACATGTCGCATTTTTCTGCTTATCCAGTTTTCAAGTCCAGACAGTGTTTCTAAATGCTAAATATCATGATCGTCCATTTGCCTGTTGGTTTGTTAGCTGGAGACCCAACGCAAGCCCACTGCATCCCTGAGTTGTTAACTAATCAAATGCTCAAGCAAGACAAACATCTGGAAAAGACGTCTCCCTAAAACACAAGCTCTGGGCTTCACCAGAAAATATATCTTTCCCTTATATTTCATTATCTTTTCAGCGCTTTTCCTTTTTTCCCCCTTATATTGGATTGTGGAGGGGGATAGGGGGAAGGGCACTGGTTTGTAGGGCTGGGGGCTTTCTTAAGTTGGAATATTTAGGTTGCTGCAGAAATACTACGACTAAGAAGGAAATCAAAGTTGCCGTAATAGGAGGACTTTTCTGTTCTGATCAACAGCTCAGGCTTGGTTAGGTCTGACTGACAAGCAGATGTTTTGACTTGCTTCTTTCCCCCCGCTTCTTGAAACTGCTTTGCCCGTCTCTGCAAATTTATTTCATTTATGCTCCAGACAAGGTTGAACACATAACTTTGGAGGGGAAAGCAAGTCAACGTTAGAGACCCCTTCAACATCTAATCACCACCCCTCCCTTACCTCTCCACTCATCGCGCCTTCACTTCAACACACATCATTAGAGACCATCTGAGAACCTCAATGGCTTGTCAGTAGCATTTTTTTTTCTAAGACTGAAATGTAAAAAAATCAGGAGATGAGAAATGCTATATTATTCACCTCGGAGGTCTCAAGGAAAATGATACCTGGCCACCAACATGCATTTATTGCAGGGCTCTACTGAAGTGTCGAGCTGAACTTCAGGTTGCCCTTGGCTATGTGACTTGAGCATCCCTTTATTCCACTATGTAGCCTCCACCACAGCCATCCACCTTGGGATGTTCTCCTACCAGGTTTGTTTCTACAAATGAGAGAAGCAAGGTGCAGAAAGGTTGGAGGTGAGGAACAGGGGCTTGTGGGATTGCCAGTGGCCAACTTTCTGTGAAGCCTGCATGCCAGGGTAAGTGCCAAACAGATGCAGGAAAGGGGTGGCTTAGGAGGTGAGTTGGGAAAGGTCATTGTGGCCAATGGAGATTGCATGTAGGAGCTAGAGTCTACAGGCCAGGGAGCTGGCGTTTTAGGGCCACTTTAAGGTTGGTCCTAAATATCAATGTAGATAGAACCCCTATTACAGTTAATCTTGGGTGACGATCAAGAGTTTGACCTACATTTAAAACTCCTTTGTACTATCCTCAGTCTTCACAAAGAGAATTCAGGGTTTCCCGGTAGGAGTTTACTCAGCAGAAAGCTATTGAATGTACTTCTGTGTCACTGCAGCTAGAGTTACAAATATACACCTTAGATGGTCCCTCAAATGTCCTATCGGTTTACTTGAATTCCTGGAAGATAACGTTGTAGCACCCCAGAAGAATAAAAGGTGTATTTCCTGATCATCATCAGCGATGACGAGGATAAGGCGATGGATGTGCCTGCGTTCTACCTAGATATTTATGAAGTTCCCAGTCATCTCACAATCATGCGTGGATTTTTATCCTTGCAAGGCCCCTTCTGTTGTGAGACTGGGAAATATCACTTGCCTTTCACACATGCCGTGCTACGGCCAGGGTGGATTGTGTGACTTGCCCAGATTCACAGAGGGAATCTGCATTTTGGCTGAGTTTTGAATCCATGTCTCCCGAGTCCCTGCCCCGTTCTCTGCTCATTAAGAATCCTCCTATGTCAATCTGTTGCTTTAGACACGAATCCAAAAGAGCAACCTCAAATCCATACCCCTACTGGTGTGGTTTGGGTTTAAATCCCTGGGTACAAAGTACACCTCTAGTTCTGGCTTCCAGTTGGTTCCCAAAATGAACCACTTTTTTTTTTTCAGTCTACTTACGCATTTGTTCTGTCCCTCTGTTAAAAAAGAACAGCTGAACAAATTATCAGCATTTTGTGGGGATTAGGGAAATTGATACAGGCTGACTCATTGCATGCCTACGTAGCCCAAAGTAACATTAAAACCCAGGAAATAAGATTGGTACTGGGAAGGGTAGAGAATTATTGTATTACTAAAGCACTGTCTAATACCAGCTTACTGGGCTAGGGTTTCTGCTGCCCATTTACAGCTTTGCAAAGCAAATGTAAAACACCATCCTTTGGATTGGGTAGCTTTTTATTCTCCCAGTGCCTCCGTGTTTGACTGTACAAGCTTTGTGCATCTTCAAAGAAACAAGAAAGTTTCCTTGGTTCAGTATGAACATGTTAAACTTTTTGCATGTTTTACTTTTTCGGACAGTTGGCCTCGTTATGCTTTAGGCACAAAGCAAGTAGAAACAGAGCCCTTCAATCTACCAAGAAGTTACTGTAGGAATGTAATCCTTATTTGGAAGTATTTCAGGGAGGAAGAACAATAAATTAAATTAACACTAAACAGGTAGCAGGTCTCTTGCTTAAATTTGTAAGTGTAGAAGAAGAAAAGTGCACATTCCTGTACTGATATTTGCGCTGTCTCTCTCCATAGCCGAATGAGTCTGCAGCGAGTGTGTGAATGAAAGCATTTTTATCGTCCTTTACTCTTACAGTCCTTGAGATAAATAAATGCTTTGGCCTGCAACTTTTTAAGACTTTCACATTTTGGTTCCCTATTCTTGGTCTGCAAGCCTAACAAGGAATTACCACCCCTTAACGATCTCCATAGATCACCCACTAAACACTCAGCCAGCTTCTTCCTGACACAGTAATGCATTCAAAGCAACTCAAACTGCTGGAGCCTTGCTTTAATGCCAATTTTCAATCTGAAAGGGCATTTCTAGCATTAGAGACGGGCCTGAGCTGCAAAGGTCAGTTCTGGAGCTGAGGTTCCCCAAAACGTCATGGGGCATTTCGACATTTGGGATTTTCGCCCCAGCCTTCTAGCATCTCAGAAGTCCTTTGCCCCGTGTTCAACTGCTGTCGTCAGTGAAAGGAGAAGATAATCCGTATCTCCATTGTAAGGGCTTTCAAAGTGTGGCATTCCTCCTGCAGTATTCCCTAAGGCTACGACTTTCATTATAGAAGGAGCGCAGAATGAATAATCAATAAACCGGTGCTACATCTGCCTCTGACAGCGGAAACACCAGGCAGACACCAGCCAGTCTGGAATCAGCTGTTTCCCTGCCTTTGATCTACTGTGTCGGGGCTGCCGAAAACCCCAACAGGCCATGTCTCAGACTCTGATACAACCCACATCACACTGATAACCCCACCAAGGCCTATTGTTGTCATTGTGTTTGTGGAAGGGATCACCTGTCAAAGTGAATGGTTGCAACCTTTTCTTGGCCATGGGAGGCCTTTTGATGCAGGAGTGATGATAATTAGGGTCTAATTGAGTGATTAACAGCCACAGTAGCTCATGGCTTTAATGGCACATCAATATTAAGGCCTGCATTTCTCAGCAGGCTTTAGGTTTGTAACTGTTGTAACTGTAAGGCCATATTATTTTCAATTATAAGCCTTACCCTGCCCCAGCGGGAACTTACAAAATGGGGTCCGAGTTTCTTTCTTTCTTTCCTCCTTCCTTTCTTTTCTTTTTTTTTTCCACCGGTGTGAATGCAGTCTGCACTAGAAACATGCAGAGCAAACAAAACCACAGAAGCTGATCAAATTCTCTCACCCGTGCTATAACCACTTTCTCTAGACATCTACTGATAATGAATGTTGCAAGGATATTCACTTCTCTGCCAAGGCACATGGTCCCTGCCGGCAATGAAAATCTGTCTAGATATACTGGACTTAATTAACTGGGTTTGAAGGGCCTATTAAGGCAATATTAAAAGAAGCCTGTCTCAGCAGGCCCTCACAGTAGGGAAGCGCAGGAGAGCTTTCAATTTAAGGCTTATAGCAAAGATACCCCGCTGCACAGGACCATGTTCTGCCTGGGAGCTGGTTAATAGACTGCTCAGAAGCAGGGGAAAGGGTTTACAGAGAGAGGAGGGCAAGCGATCGATTTAGCAAAAGAAAGCGAGCTGTAAAATACTATGCAGGCCCTCTGTGGACTGGGGGAGAGGGGCATGTAGGCGGAGAGGCTGTGCAAGGCATCTGGGAAAAACTAAATGATGGTGAGGACACAGTGTTAAAGCTCAGTTTGGAAATCATTCTAGCCTATTGCAAGGGGTAGCAGTTTCTTTACAACCTGGGCAAATTTCCTTGTGTCCTTGTCCATTTCTCTGCCTTTTCCTCCCTCCTCTCGCCTTCAGATGCACAACATCTCCTTTTGAGGCTTGAATGGAGCCTTTCTAGTTTAAAGCCCAACTGACAAAGGGGTTTTACTAATAATTCAGGTTCTCACTTTTACCACTGCTTCTGCATTTCCAGGTTTTGGGCAGAACTAGATCAAGACTTGGGAAACTTGAATCCCCTACTCCGTTAGAGAGTTCCTACGTGAGACGGTGCAAGATTTGGATCCTCCAAAGCACCTAGATGCCTTACATTTGTTGGTCTGGGATCCCAGTTAGGTAGGGTCTGAATAGTTTGAACCTCAGTTCCCAATATGCAAGACAGGGATAAAGCTGTCTCCCATCTCACAAAGGTGTTGTACATGAGACATCTCGATACTGGGCTAACTGGTCCATAACGCATCTCAAAGAGGTAGGTTCCCAGAATGGGATTCTTTCCTCTCCTTTTCTCCAGGTGAAACGGTGTCCTAGTTTTATTCATGGCATGATTTGCCTACTGGAAACAACATATATAAATCTGCAGCTCCTTCTGGCTTTTACCTCTGGATTTCCTTAGTTGACCGCTAGTGTTGGCAAAGATGATGGTCATCTCATCTCCTTTACCAGGGTACAAGCTGTGTCACCACCTATCCAGGAATGAGTACATGAAATAATCTGAACATGTTATACGTTTTATCTGGCACCTGGCTCTCCTATTATAGGTGTAGTCGATTAGCTGGATTGATTGATTGATTGATTTTTTAAAAAGCGTCCCCATTAAGGGCCTGGGTACCTGTATGTTAAGAAATGCCAGACAAAACTCAAAAAAATATGGGTGACAAGTTTTGGACTCTTTTTCTCCCTCGACCTGTCACGAAAAATCAACACCATCAATAGTTTGAGACTCATTAACGGTTCAGGTTCCCGGCTATAGGAGAGTAAAACAAAGCCAAGGCGTTCAATAGCAGATGAATGATGAATAAGGAACTCTGTTCTACAAACAGAGGCTCCCTCAGGGCACCATATTTATTATAAACCACTGAATTGCGAAACAACAACAAAAATAATGAAAGCAATAGCAAAATATGTGGTTTTTGCCTTATTCGGTATAACCTGCCTCTGGAACAGTGCAACCGTTTAAATGTAATAATAACAATATAAATAATAATCTGTAGCATTTATAGAGCATGTTAGCCATTCAGGCTGTTCTACAGCCATTTGTGGCCTACCTTGTGAAACCCATATTTATATTAGGTCTGATGCCGAAGGGTTGAAGCCAACATGAGCCTTGTTGTTAACTTCAAGAGCTGAAAAATTGTGATACCGTGACCAAATTGCAAGAGTTGACAACGATGTGCTTCAGGCCTGCATCCTGA